>CAHIKZ030003908.1:0-47500 GCA_903632075.3 Acanthosepion pharaonis | reverse complement strand
ATATATATATATATATATATATATATATATATATATATATATGAGTTGGAATCAAATAAAATCTATTCACTTATATATATATATATATATATATATATTGGAATCAAATAAAATCTATTCACTTATATATATATATATATATATATATATATATATATATTCTCATACACTTAAATACATAAAGCAATATTTATAGTTTTTCAGTTAGGCTTGGGATCCTACGATAACTTGGAACTTCGAAGAGGCGCGTCGTCTCTCCTTGAATTTGGAATGCCATAAATTATCCTAACGTTTGTCTAATAAGTCGAATGCACATGAAACCTGATTAAGCAATGAAAATCAAACACCACAAAACTAAAAATTCCAGAATTTATTTCTTCTTTTCCTCTATATCTCAGTCTCTGGTGAAGATTCAATAAAAGTGGAACATGTTAGACTGATAAATGTTTCCTTTTGTTCTTTTTCTTTATATATATATATATATATATATATATATATATATATATATATATATATATATATATATATATATATATATATATATATTTTTTTGAACAATAAAAAATATTAAAAAATTAAAATCTTCGGACACACTGTGTTGTATATTAATATATTAATATTCTTTCATTTTTATTATTTTAATTAGATTCCTCGACTAGTTTCGGCCAACGTGGCCATCATCAGGAGAAAAAAATTCTGCTTATTAGTAGCAGAAAATATATATATATATATATATATATATATATATATATATATATATATATATAATATCGTACATTGAATACTGGTGCTAATAAAATAACATGTTATTTGGATAAAATGGTACTGTACTGTAGTGATAGTGGTGATTTATTTACGGGGGTTGGTGATAAAATAAAATAATTATAATATATTTTATTATTATCGTTGTGCCACTATGGAGGAATTGCACACACACACACACACACACACACATATATACATGTGTAATGTATTTCTTAAAAGTTATTTTTAGTGGATACTCATATTTGAGTAGACGTTCCGTTTATTTATTAAACGGTATATTATTTATTTCCATCTAAGCACGTCAGATTTTCTATAACCACACTGGATCTACCGACGGTTTCCCTTGCCAAAGGGGATGCAGGTTCAACTCCTACCGGAGGCCGCAAAATTTTTTTAGGCAAAAATAAATAAATATACCGTTTAATAAATAATCGGAGTGTCTTCTAAAATATGAGTATCCACTTAAAATAATAAAATTAATAAAAAATCTATTACCCTTTTAGAAATTCAACATATAAATATATATATATATATATATATATATATATATATATATATATATATATAATATATATAAATATATATATATATATATATAATATATATATATATATATATATATAAATATATATATATATATAAAATATATATATATATAAAATATAAATATATATTATGATTTTTTTATATATATATATTTTTTAAAATATATATTTTTTTATTTTATATATATATATATATATATATATATATATATATATATATATATATATTTTTTATTTATATATATATATATATATATATATATATATATATATATATATATATATATATATATATATATGTATAATTTTTCTAAACAAGAAGGTTTTTTTTCTCTGATGATGGTATTAATTTTTAATGAAATAATAAAACAAAAATTATTAATATACGACCCAATGAGGCTGAAAATTTGAATTTTTAATTTTTTATTTTATAATATATATATATATATATATATATATATATATATATATATATATATATATATATATATATATATATATATATATATAGTATATATATGTTGTTTCGTGTTTGTATTTGTGAGAGCAAAAAACAGATTGTTTTTTTTTATGCACACTGTAATTTGATATTGATATTTATATCAAAGCAGACAGCAATGAGGAAGAATGTCGTCGATATTTAAATATGAAGCTGATGTTCGTGCAAACCGACCAGGAAAAGAGATTTTGTGTGCCTAGCTTCACATCTTTTATAAGTAACGATCAGAGAGACGAGAATTACAAGAATAAAAATATGTTTCTACTGACTTCCCGATCCACGACGCTTGGTTAATAGCGACGGTGAGTAAGTTTCCAATTAGTATCCAATTCCTCCGCCTTGGCATGACGCTCAACAGCAACCGGCTAACCAGTGTAGTAACTGCATATATTTATGTTCTAAAGCCAAATAGTGATCGGATAATCAAACACACTGCGATTTCTGAGTTCATTAAACATACTGAATATTACATTCAGTCGATATCATTTTGCCCGCGGACTTCTTTTTGTTTCGGAGGATTTTTTTTTGTCAGGTAAACGAATTAACTCAAGTCAAGGTAAAAAAAAAAAAAAAAAAAATACCAGGAATTGTCTCAGATTTGGTTTTAGTTTTTCTGTCATATTTTATACAAGGGATTTATTCTTACCTGTGTTTTCAGCAGACAAAATATATATATATACATACCTATTCACGCATAAATATATCTGTGTTCTGTCTCTCTTCATCATATATTTCTTCTGTATTCCATTGGTAAGGTATATTCTTCCCACGAACCACTGTCTGTTCCCCGATCATTACAATTTAACCTGTTCAAGTCTTTAAACTGTATTTGTACTCTGTAACCCTGTACCAAGTGCCGAAAAACATTATTCGAATATTGTTTTTTTTTCGACGTATTTATAGCAACGTTTCATCCGTTGTACGCACCTTCATCAGTAATTTGATATTGATATTTATGGATCGAGTTATCAGTTAAAGCAGACAGCCTTAACCGGCTATTGAAGAATGTCGTCGACCTAAAGAGTTTAAATATAGTGGAGAACTTTCAGAGGGAAATTAACTGATGTTCGTGCGAACCGACCAGGGCGGCAAAACGACAATAGTCTGAATAATTTTGTGAAATATAGATAGATACCTATTTTTAATAAATATGGCTTCTGAATAATGTAAATCATTTATATCTGAGAAATAACGAAAGGTCAAATGTTGTAATAAATATGGCGACAATGATGACGACAATAATCCGAATAATACAAATAATATCTCAAAATATAGACAGATACTGAAAGGCCGAAACATTGTAATAAATATGGCAACAAAGATGAGGACAATAGTCGAATAATGTACATAATGTACATAATACTTCATCTCAGAAATATAGACGGATACTGAAAGGCCGAAACGTTGTAATAAATATGTTTCAAAGATGATGACAATAGTCCGAATAATGTAAATTCCATCTCGAAATATAGACAGATACAAACGTTGAATAAATATGTCGACAAAAGATGATGACAATAGTCCGAATAATGCAAATAGTGTATATAATACCTCATCTGAGAAATATAGACAGATACTGAAAGGCCAAACGTTAGTAAATATGTCGACAAAGATGATGACAATATATTTAAATAGTGTTCTACTTCATCTCAGAAATATAGACAGATACTGAAAAGGCCGAAACGTTGTAATAAATATGGCAACAAAGATGGGGGACGAATAATGATAATCAAATACATCTCAGAAATATAGACAGATACTGAAAGGCATGTAATAAATATGTCGACAAAGATGATGACAATAGTCCGAATAATGTAAATAGTGTACATAATACTTCATCTCAGAAATATAGACAGATACTGAAAGGCCGAATACATTGTAATAAATAAAGATGAGGACAATAGTCCGAATAATGTACATAATGTATAATACTTCATCTCAGAAATATTTGAAAGGCCGAAACGTTGTAATAAATATGACAATTAATGTAAATTTTTCATCTCAGTTTCTGATACTGAAATTTTTTTTATCAAAGATGAGGACAATAGTCGAATAATAAATAATGTACATAATACTTCATCTCAGAAATATAGACAGATACTGAAGGTAAAAAAAAATGTCGACAAAAATGAAATAGTCCGAATAATGTAAATAGAATAATGTTCATCTCAGAAATATAGACCAGATACTGAAAGGCCGAAACATTTAATAAATATGGCAACAAAGATGAGGACAATAGTCCGAATAATGTAAATAATGTACATAATACTTCATCTCAGAAATATAGACAGATACTGAAAGGCCGAAACGTTTAATTATGTCGACAAAGATGATGACAATAGTCCGAATAATGTAAATAGGTTTAATACTTCATCTCAGAAATATAGACAGATACTGAAAAGGCAAAATAAATGATAAAGATGATGACAATAGTCCGAATAATGTAAATATACCTCAGAAATATAGACAGATACTGAAAGGCCCGTTGTAATAAATATGGCACTAAGATGAGGACAATCCGAATAATGTACATAATGTACAATCTCAGAAATATAGACAGATACTGAAAGGCCGAAACGTTGTAATAAATATGTTGATGACAATAGTCCGAATAATCTAGTCTACTAATACTTCATCTCAAAATATAGACAGATACTGAAAGGCCGAAACGTTGTAATAAATATGTCGACAAAGATGATGACAATAGTCCGAATAATGTAAATAGTGTACATAATACCTCATCTGAGAAATATAGACAGATACTGAAAGGCCGAAACGTTGTAATAAATATGTCGACAAAGATGATGACAATAGTCCGAATAATGTAAATAGTGTACATAATACTTCATCTCAGAAATATAGACAGATACTAAAGGCCGAAACGTTGTAATAAATTTGACAAAGATGATGACAATAGTCCGAATAATGTAAATAGAGTACATAATACTTCATCTCAGAAATATAGACAGATACTGAAAGGCCCATTGTAATAAATATGGCAACAAAGATGAGGACAATAGTCCGAATAATGTACCACTCAAAATATAGACTACTGAAAGGCCGAAACGTTGTAATAAATATGTCGACAAAGATGATGACAATAGTCCCCGATAATGTAAATAGTTTTAACCTTCATCTCAGAAATATAGGTTATACTGAAAGGCCGATACGTTGTAATAAATATCTCAAAGATGAGGACAATAGTCCGAATAATGTAAATAGTATTAATATCTCAGAAATATAGATATACTGAAAGGCTTGTAATAAATATGGCAACAAAGATGAGGACTAGTCCGAATAATGTACATAATGTACATAATACCATCTCAGAAATATAGACAGATACTGAAAGGCCGAAACGTTGTAATAAATATGTCGACAAAGATGATGACAATAGTCCGAATAATGTAAATAGTGTACATAATACTTCATCTCAGAAATATAGACAGATACTGAAAGGCCGAAACGTTGTAATAAATATGTCTGACAATATTCGAATAATGCAAATAGTGTACATAATACCTCATCTGAGAAATATAGACAGATACTGAAAGGCCGAAACGTTGTAATAAATATGTCGACAAAGATGATGACAATAGTCCGAATAATGTCATAATACTTCATCTTATAGACAGATACTGAAAGGCGAAACGTTGTAATAAATATGTCGACAAAGATGATGACAATAGTCCGAATAATGTAATTAGTACATAATACCTCATCTGAGAAATATAGACAGATACTGAAAGGCCGAAACGTTGTAATAAATATGGCAACAAAGATGAGGACAATATCCGAATAATGTACATAATGTACATAATACTTCATCTCAGAAATATAGACAGATACTGAAAGGTCGAAACATTGTAATAAATATGGCAACAAAGATGAGGACAATAGTCCGAATAATATACATAATGTACATAATACTTCATCTCAGAAATATAGACAGATACTGAAAGGCCGAAACGTTGTAATAAATATGTCGACAAAGATGATGACAATAGTCCGAATAATGTAAATAGTTTCTTCATCTCAGAAATATAGACAGATACTGAAAGGCCGAAACATTGTAATAAATATGGCAACAAAGATGAGGACAATAGTCCGAATAATGTACATAATGTACATAATACTTCATCTCAGAAATATAGACAGATACTGAAAGGCCGAAACGTTGTAATAAATATGTCGACAAAGATGATGACAATAGTCCGAATAATGTAAATAGTGTACATAATACTTCATCTCAGAAATATAGACAGATACTGAAAGGCCGAAACGTTGTAATAAATATGGCAACAAAGATGAGGACAATAGTCCGAATAATGTAAATAATGTACATAATACTTCATCTCAGAAATATAGACAGATACTGAAAGGCCGAAACGTTGTAATAAATATGTCGACAAAGATGATGACAATAGTCCGAATAATGTAAATAGTGTACATAATACTTCATCTCAGAAATATAGACAGATACTGAAAGGCCGAAACGTTGTAATAAATATGTCGACAATGATGATGACAATAGTCCGAATAATGTAAATAGTGTACATAATACTTCATCTCAGAAATACAGACAGATACTGAAGGGCCGAAACGCTGCAATAAATATGGTGACAAAGATGAGGACAATAGTCCGAATAATGCAAATAGTGTACATAATACCTCATCTGAAATATAGACAGATACTGAAAGGCCGAAACGTTGTAATAAATATGTCGACAAAGATGATGACAATAGTCCGAATAATGTAAATAGTGTACATAATACTTCATCTCAAAATACAGACAGATACTGAAGGGCCGAAACGCTGCAATAAATATGGTGACAAAGATGATGACAATAGTCCGAATAATGCAAATAGTGTACATAATACACTCATCTGAGAAATATAGACAGATACTGAAAGGCCGAAACGTTGTAATAAATATGTCGACAAAGATGATGACAATAGTCCGAATAATGTAAATAGTGTACATAATACTTCATCTCAGAAATACAGACAGATACTGAAGGGCCGAAACGCTGCAATAAATATGGTGACAAAGATGATGACAATAGTCCGAATAATGCAAATAGTGTACATAATACCTCATCTGAGAAATATAGACAGATACTGAAAGGCCGAAACGTTGTAATAAATATGTCGACAAAGATGATGACAATAGTCCGAATAATGTAAATAGTGTACATAATACTTCATCTCAGAAATACAGACAGATACTGAAGGGCCGAAACGCTGCAATAAATATGGTGACAAAGATGAGGACAATAGTCCGAATAATGTAATAATAATACATAATACTTCTCAGAAATATAGACAGATACTGAAAGGCCGAAACGTTGTAATAAATATGTCGACAAAGATGATGACAATAGTCCGAATAATGTAAATAGTGTACGACTTCATCTCAGAAATACAGACAGATACTGAAGGGCCGAAACGCTGCAATAAATATGGTGACAAAGATGATGACAATAGTCCGAATAATGCAAATAGTGTACATAATACCTCATCTCAGAAATATAGACAGATACTGAAAGGCCGAAATTGTAATAAATATGTTGATGACAATAGTCCGAATAATGTAAATATGGCATAATACTTCATCTCAGAAATACAGACAGATACTGAAGGGCCGAAACGCTGCAATAAATATGGTGACAAAGATGAGGACAATAGTCCGAATAATGAAATAACATAATACCTCATCTGAAAATATAGACAGATACTGAAAGGCCAAACGTTGTAATAAATATGTCGACAAAGATGATGACAATAGTCCGAATAATGTAAATAGTGTACATATTACTTCATCTCTCAAATACAGACAGATACTGAAGGGCCGAAACGCTGCAATAAATATGGTGACAAAGATGATGACAATAGTCCGAATAATGTAAATAGTGTAAATACCTATCTGAGAAATATAGACAGATACTGAAAGGCAAAATGTTGTAATAAATATGTCGACAAAGATGATGAAATAGTCCGAATAATGTAAATAGTGTACATAATACTTCATCTCAGAAATACAGACAGATACTGAAGGGCCGAAACGCTGCAATAAATATGGTGACAAAGATGATGACAATAGTCCAATAATGCAAATAGTGTACATAATACCTCATCTGAGAAATATAGACAGATACTGAAAGGCCGAAACGTTGTAATAAATATGTCGACAAAGATGATGACAATAGTCCGAATAATGTAAATAATAATACTTCATCTCAGAAATACAGACAGATACTGAAGGGCCGAAACGCTGCAATAAATATGGTGACAAAGATGAGGACAATAGTCCGAATAATGCAAATAGTGTACATAATACCTCATCTGAGAAATATAGACAGATACTGAAAGGCCGAAACGTTGTAATAAATATGTCGACAAAGATGATGACAATAGTCCGAATAATGTAAATAGTGTACATAATACTTCATCTCAGAAATACAGACAGATACTGAAGGGCCGAAACGCTGCAATAAATATGGTGACAAAGATGATGACAATAGTCCGAATAATGTAAATAGTGTACATAATACCTCATCTGAGAAATATAGACAGATACTGAAAGGCCGAAACGTTGTAATAAATATGTCGACAAAGATGATGACAATAGTCCGAATAATGTAAATAGTGTACATAATACCTCATCTCAGAAATATAGACCCACCTTCCTCGTTGTGCTCAAGAAATTACAGCTTTTTCTTTCTGATTCTAAGTGTTCTTTTTATTTCCATTTTCTTTACATCTTCTCCGTTGCTTACACACTCCGTCCATAATTCAAAACGCTCTCACGCAATTTACTATTTACTTAAAAAGAAATTCGAAAGTAATTCTCGGGGTATTTAATCCGATATTATTTAAACTTAGTGATTAGTTTTAGCTGCTATCCTTTTGTGACCTTAATGTTACCTAGAGACCGTTAAATCTTACTAAAGAAAAAATAAGTACGTTCTGACTGGGATCAAACCTGTATTCTCTTTTTCCCCATCAAGAAAACGACTTTTAAGTCGTATGCGCTTTTTTTAAATAAATTCGGCTACGAGAAAGCCACCATGACGAACCAAGTTTAAGCACATTCTATTTAGTAAGACTTCCCAATCCCTAGGCCTGTTGACATTAATTTCACTGTTAAAAAAACATAAAAGAAGCAGGGAAGCCTTCACAAACAGGCACACACACGTATACACACACGCACACACTCATTCTCAAACGCATAAGCAATTATATATATGTTTGGTACGTTTATATATGTTATGTGTATTCATATACGATTTCAAGTATATATATATATATATATATATATATATATATATATGTATGAAGGTATGTATAATATCTATCTATATATATATACTTTTTATATATATTATTTATATATTATATATGCGCGGCACTTATTGGAAAGCGCTAAATATCAATGATAGAGTTAACATATTTGAGTTTATGACCCTGGGTTTCACGCCCTGACGATCGCAAGGGCGTGAAAACCAGTGTCACAAACTCACTGAAATCCAAATATATATATATATATATATATATACCCACACACCCACCCACACACACAGACATATATATATATATATATATATATATATATATATATATATATATAAAACTGGGAACAAACGCAGATCAAATATGGGATGGAATCCGACATAATGATAGGATAAAGAACAAATAGAAAACGTTTATCAATCTAACACGTTTCACTTTAATTCAAGCTTCATTAGAGCATGAGATACGGAGGAAAAAAGTACCTATCATCTCTCCTTGAATTCGGAACGCCACAGATGATACTAACGTTCGTTTAACGAGCCGAATGCAAGGTAAACCTGATTAACCGATAAAAATCAAACATCACAAAAGTAAAACTAGCAGAATTTCTTTTTCTCTTTCTCCATATCTCATTCTCTGATGAAGCTTCAATAAAAGGGAAACATGTTAGATCGATAAGCGTTTCCTATTTGCCCTTTATTCTATCGCACACACACACACACACACACACACACACACACACACACACACACATATATATATATATATATATATACATATAAATATAGATAACTAGACTCGTTTCGAAAAACCCTCGAATTTTTGATTTGCTAATCAAATCAATCTCGAGGGAAAAAAAGGTTTTAAAAAAAGAAAGAGCTACAAACATGGACTTCCGCCGACAAAAAAATCGCACAGATGCAGGTCTGAAGCCCAAAGAAAAAACCCCGATACGAGTAACAACTAACTAACAAAAGAGCTCAATACAACCGTAGAGCAGACCTAGATACACCTTATTTTTTTGTTTTTATTTTGTCACGTGGTATGATTTTTAGCTATCACCTATAAATATGTGTGTTTCTCTTTGCCTCGTTAGCCAAACTTTCCTGACGATCCGTTTAGGTGAAACCTAGGTAGGTGTGTCTGGCTCACTAGGTGTATCTATATATATATATATATATATATATATATATATATATATATATATATATATATATATATATATATAGTAAAAACAAAAGAAAAGAGTAAGATATATAATCCGGTGTTCTTGTTGATATTTTTATTTTTCCAAAACAGTGCTCAATGTAAATTTACAGAGCATCATCATCCCTTGACTTGTATAATCGTACCGGGGGATCCCAATGCAGAAGCCACACTGAATCTCCCCCATCAATGTTCTATCAACAGCAGCCATCTGCAATTCTGGTGTAGTCATACTTGTTCATTGTTTGACATTGTCCAACCAGATTTTACGCTGGCCTTCTATCCTATGTCCACCATCAACGATGCCTTGCATGATGGTCTTGCACAGGCTGTCGTGCCTTGTAACATGTTCAAACCACGACATTTCTCTCCGTTTGGCAGTGTCGAGAAGAAGTGTGTGTGTCCTTAGAAGAAAGGCGTCCGGTTACCATGTTAACAGCTATTGTTGAAGTAGAAGTTCCTTTCAGTCATCGGCGATCTTCTTTAAATAGCTGTAATTTTTCTTCTGGTTGCTGGCATTATTCCGCCCAAACCTGATGCCACTGTACATGTTTTCGATATGGGAACTGCGGTACATGCTGCTACCTGAGCAACATGGCAGACGAAAAAGTGTATGGGTTTTGAATTTGACATCTATATAGTCAATGTCATGTGACCCTTACAGTGGCAGTGATTGGTCTTTCTTTTAGCCATTCAGTATGTTCGTTTTATTCTGTCCTTGTCTTATTTCGGATTGATTATTCAAAATTTAAATATTTTCCCCAACATAGTAGTCATGGGAAATTGTTGTCCAGCTATTTATTTTGACACCATTAACTGATAAGAATAATGGGAATATCAACCGTTTCCCTATAAAGAAACATTTGGCATACATTGACCGAGCAGCCAATACTGTATCATTTCAAATTTATAAAACTTTTCTCTTAAAAACGTTTTCAGGAAAAAAGGTTTCTCAAGTCCAGTAGCTGTTATCGCTCTTTTCACCAATGATGGGTGTTTCTTTCCTAAACTTTTCTTTGAAGTGGAATGTCAACATATTGATTATGCCATTATTTTCTCTTCGGTTTACACGTGATTTACATTTTAACTGTTGCTGCTGTTGAAAGACCATACACACATACACACGAACACACACACACACATATATATATATATATATATATATATATATATATATATGTGTGTGTGTGTGTGTGTGTGTGTGTGTGTGTGTGTGTGAAAAGTGTATATAAATATAAATAAATATATATGTATAATTATTTATATATTATATGCGGTACTTATTAGAAAGCGCTCAATATCAGAGATAGAGCTAACATATTTGGTTGGATAGATGTGAGTTTGTGACCCTGAAATCCAGGGTCACAAACTCACATCTATCCAACCAAATATATATATATATATATATATATATATATATATATATATATATATATACGTGTGTGTGTGTGTGTGTTTGTGTGTGTGTACAGTAGTAACACAATATTTTTATAAATACAGGTTGCAATAAGTAAATGGTCGGCATTTTATATTTCTATCTATCTATCTATCTATCTATCTCTCTCTCTCTCTCTCTCTCTATATATATATATATATATATATATATATATATATATATATATATATATATATATATAATGTATACTTGAGCAGCAACCTTTTAAACTTGTTTTGTTGAATATAACAGGAAATCATAGTTTTACCGTTATTATTATATTTTCCCGTTTGCTGGGTGTAAGGGAGTTCAAAAATTGTTCGTATTTTTCATTGTCCCAATCGCTTTCCGTCACTTCTTTAGCCATTTTCAAGGGAGGAGGGAGTTCTTTGTAGATGTTAATTTCTTCTCATGTTTGACTGTTTAAGATGTAATTGTTGTTCTGTTTGAATAGTAATAGCTTTGCGCTAATTCAGCGTGGCTGGAATTCGAGTTGACGTCTTCATATTAAAAAAAAAAATTCTTGACGATACCAAATTGGTTGATGCGGCAGTAGCAAGAAGGTCGCTTTTCGAAAAAAAATTCTTGAATTGCTTTATATTTTCATTTTGTAGAATTGTTTTAAGCACTTTTTCATTAATTTTACCGTTTTTTGACGAATATTGCTTTTTATGTTTTTTTTTTTTAAAAAACTTGGAAACTGTATGCTTGGCCCCAATAGTAACATTTCAGAGTTTTTGGTTGTCAATCTGGGGAAAGTGCAAAGGATTTTCTAAGAAAGAGTTTGGGGAGTCTAATGGTGATTACGAAGGTACGGCAACTTGGAAAACTCACTCTGATCGCTCTGATAAGTAAAGAACTCCAGAATTTGTGAAAATGAAGCTAGTTTCAAGGCTTTCCTTTTTTGATCGCTTTCATGTTTTCTATGTTCATCTAGTTTAATTAATTTTGCTTTTTCAATTTTAGAGGCATATAAAGAGGCATCTTGCAGATATGCTCAAAACTTAAAGCGTATAATGCATGGGTATTTTCAGCAAATATATTAAGGCTATGAAACTAAATTAACGGAAATTAAGAAAATTGCCTGAAAACAAACAGAGAAATGCCACCCGCTCGAAAGATCAGCGCTTGGGATTTACTTGAAAACATAGAAAAAAGTCAAGACGGTTTAAAGAACAGACCAAGATAAGAAATGTCATCGAAGTTATTAAACAGTGAAAATGGATTTAGGCGGGACATATAGGCAGAAGAAGAAGAAATAACAGATGGGGCGATGAACAGTTGTTACACTCAGAGACACAAGCGCTGATATATATATATATATATATATATATATATATATATATATATATATATATATATATATATATATATATATCAGAATTAACCTGTAGAAAAAGACAATATTTATAAATATAAAAGACAATAGGAAAACTGTAATAGTTGCCGGCGCGTTTCGTCCGATGTGGACTTTTTCAAGACAAAAAAAGAAATGAATTTATTAAACAATGTAACTAATAATAGCAAAAACAACATGTCCTTAGCAACTGGAAGAATTTAGAGAACGCTATTTTCATACTGTTAACTGAAAATTTCGTCAATTACTGTCACGTGTAGAGATATTGTCTTTATTGCTGTGTTGACAGATTCAACCATTTTCTTTTCATTTCTTGATACTGTTCTGTACGTTTGTTTGGGAGAGAAGTAATTCTGTTAAGAAAGGTGAAATAGGGAAAAAGCCTGGGCGTAGATTAATATTTGGGTAATATTCAATGGCGGCACTCTCGAGGATTTTCCTTCTGAGTGAATTATTTTCTTTTTTTTATGAGCGTACCAATTTAAACTACTACAGTTTTCCTGTTGTCTTATATATATATATATATATATATATATATATATATATATATATATATATATATATATATATATATGAGAATGGATATCTTTATTTATTAATCCTACATATTTTTCTGTTATTGCTTAAACGTCACTTTTAGTGAATGCCATATTTGGCTAGATGCTCTGTCTATTATTATTATTATTATTATTATTATTATATTTTGTGGGACATGTAAGAAGAAGAACTGACAGACGGGTGGAACGAGAACAGTAGATTAAATAAAGTGTTCAGTTCGGCATACCCTGTAGGTTACCCATATCGATAAGCACATGATGAAGGCCATAGGACACAACTGCCGAAACATTGTGATAACACCGACAAAGATCAGGACAACAGTCCATATGTAAATAGTGCATTTCACATATGCGGACTATGATCGTCACTTTTGTTTTTGTGATCAAAATATTTCTGCTGTTGGACTTGATAACTCCTCTTCCAACAAATTAAAACAAAAATTATCTCACTTTCTCGTTCTACAATTTCTACCGCTCTCGTGCGAGGTCCTGATATTTCTAAAAGTTGTTATTGTTCATGGGCACTTCGACGTGGTGTAATGGTTAGCATTCTTGCCTCGCTAGATCATTTACAACTGAGTGGTGAGTTCGATCCTCAAGAGGTTCTCCATATTTTCGGCCTTGTGCCACATCTAAGCCATGTTTCGAAAATCCGTATCATTGTCGAAGCGCAGCGCCACGACCCTTGAAAACTGTTAGGGTCGTATGAGCACCACATTTAACGTTTGCATTGCAAGATAGCCTGGCAGAACCCATCTCTCTTGAGGCTGGTTTGGAATTCAGAATTTTTCTTCTCTTAGATTGGTTACCAGTACAGTCTGCTCTCCTATTAACTCTTAGACGTCGAGAGAGAAGAAATGGATTTATATGTTTCTCGGAGGTATTTCTACGAAAGCGAAAGCAACTACCCGCGTTGGAACTTGAAATCGGCACATTAATACCACTTTCTGCACCGATAACCACTACGCCACGTTCAAGTAAAGAGAAATGAAACAAACGACAAACCAGTGTGCATCGAAAGCTGGGAAAGGGTGTGATGCACGCTCACAAACTAACACGATGAGAGACAAACTACACGTCGAGAAATAAGAACGCGCACCCCGTTTTCTATATTATATGTAAGTCTTTTCTTCAGGACTTCGCCTGCTCGTTCGGTTGGGAAGGTAGGTGATATTTGGAACAACCTCTGTTATGTCAGTCTTTGCTTCCATCTTTCATCCCGACGAAGTGGATGGCTTTGCAACTACGTGAAGGAGACGTCCATCTCCACCCACCAAAATCGGAGCAAAATTCTCTCCGACCCCAAGCATGACTTTTAATATAGACGAGCAAGCGGATATACCATATTTCCCGTTTTATTGCTACTTGATCTTCAAAAAGAAAGAAAAAAAAAAAACAAAATACCCCCCCCCAAAAAAAAAAAAAAACAAAACAAAACGCAGTCCACTCCTATACTTCCGATTCCATTCCGGTTAAAGTGGATGCCATTTAGAAGATCGAACTTCAAAAAGAACTATTTGCTGATCCATCAAATAGAAACACTTGCGATCGAAATAAAACCACTTCTTCCCTTTTTATATGGTTTTCTATAGTATCACAATGGCTGTAACGAGGTAACATGTTATTTGACAAACGGAAATGTTAGAGACTCTACTACTATTATTACTATCAGTAATGATAATGTTACGCCTATGACTGATTATTAAAAGTGATTGGATGTGCACATAGCAGCTATCAGCGCAGAAAGTGGCGTGTCGAATTCAAATTATAGTCGAAACCGTTGCCTTTGTTTTGGTACAAATACACTTGGAAAGGTCTGAATCCATCTCTTCTCTTCGTCAATAGGAGGGAAATTTGGGTTCTGTAGCTTTGGTTGGCAACTAGTCTAGACAAGGATAACCCTGAATCCATCACCTATCAAGATATGTATTATCTCTTTGACAAAGTCATCATCTCCGTTTATCTAAGGTAGAATTACAATTCCGAAAGTGAAGTTTTTAAGTACATTTCTCTGCAGTATGTACTCGATAAATATTTATGTCAATTAGTACGGGATTCTTTTCCTGCATATTTCCAAAGGTCTGTTACAATGCCATCTTCACCAGGTGTTTTCTCTTTCTGACACATCAATGTCGCATTGACTGTTGGCGTTATTTTTTATTTTCGAAGCATATGTACATTCCATTATACGCTTTGTTTATTCGTAACATTTTGTACCTGTATTTAATGAGTTCCAGGCTTTTGTTGTTCATTGAAAACACTGGTTGTTAGTGTGTTCTGCAAATGAAGCTACATTCGAGGCTTTCCTTTTCTGATCATTTTCACGCTTTCTATGTTCATCTACTTTAATTAATTCTGCTTTTTCGATGTTAGAGGCATATCAAGAGGCATCTTGCAGATAGGCTCAAAACTTAAAGCGTATAATTTATGGATACTTTCAGCAAATATAGTAAGGCTATGAAACGCGGAAATTAACAAATTTGCCTGAGAAAGGAACTGAGAAATACACACCCACAGATAAATGCCTGGGATAACTCTAAAAAAATACAAAAAAAGTTTAGATGGTTAAAAAAAAGACCAAGATAAGAAATGTCATCAAAGTTATAAAACAGTAAAAATTGATTTAGGCACAGCGAAAAGAAATGAGAGATAATTAGATGAATTACTGACACACACGCACGCACATGCACACGTACACACACAGATATATATATATATATATATATATATATATATATACTAGCAGCATGGCCCGGCGCTGCCCGTGCTTGATTAAAAAATCGTAAGACTCATACAGCAATCGCTATCACTTGACTTAAAATATTTTTGCCCTTCCTTGCTTTTAAAGGAGTGCCCTTTGCCGTGCTGATGATGCTACATGCCTTACTTCTTGCCTATCTCACACTGCGAATTTTTTCTAAGATCTATACTAAATATTAAATCTCTTACGAAAAAAGAACTAAACAAAATGACTCGTAACTGGAAAAACCGAATGAAAAAAGAATGTTAACTACAAATACTTTTTCACACCCAACCCAGTTCTGCGGAATCAGAATCAACGTTGAGTTTAAGCAAGCCAATGAGTCAATTGGTGTAAAGTGCCATGCAGATTTAAATTTATCCCACCTGTGACGAATGCAGCTATCGATATATATATATATATATATATATATATATATATATATACCCACATCGCGTCGAAATACCTGTTCCCGTAAGATTACCAAAATTAAGCAACGTCGAGCCTGGTCAGTACCTAGATGGGTGACCACTTGTGAATACAAGGTGCTTGTAAGCTTGGATATCCGGGTGGTGTAATGGACACTGGCTCGAAATTGTTAATCGGAGAGCCCGAGTTCAAATCCCTGTGGGTTCGTTATATTTACTTACGCGGAAATATCATTGAGAAAGGTAAGAATCCAACTTTTCTCTCCCCAGCTATGGGTTAATTAGTAAGACTTGTATCTCTAAACCCTTATTATCTAAAAAAAAAAATTCTTATCATTTAGATATATTTTCTAGTTTTAACTAACCTGGAAAGTCGTTTGAATGAATCCATCAATTTGATTAGATACAGGCATGTTTTTAGATTTAACAGTCCCTGGAATATAAATGCCGTGGCCAGAAAAGTGTATATGAAACATAGAATTGATCCCCTTTCATATCCATCAATTGTTTGTTGATAAGCCGTAGAAAATGAAAATAATCAATGAAATAATGATTAGATACACAGGCATGTCTTTTAGATTTATTTACAGTCCCTGGAATATAAATGTATAGAAACAACGATGGCCAGAAAGTGAGGGATCAGTGTATATATTGATTTTAACATAGAATTGATCCCCCTCTTTCATATCCATATTATTGTTTGTTGATAAGCCGTAGAAAATGAATGAATCCATCAATGAAATAATGATTAGATACACAGGCATGTCTTTTAGATTTATTTACAGTCCCTGGAATATAAATGTATAGAAACAACGATGGCCAGAAAGTGAGGGATCAGTGTATATATTGATTTTAACATAGAATTGATCCCCCTCTTCATATCCATATTATTGTTTGTTGATAAGCCGTAGAAAATGAATGAATCAATCAATGAAATAATGATTAGATACACAGGCATGTCTTTTAGATTTATTTACAGTCCCTGGAATATAAATGTATAGAAACAACGATGGCCAGAAAGTGAGGGATCAGTGTATATATTGATTTTAACATAGAATTGATCCCCTCTTCATATCCATATTATAATTTCTTGTTTGTTGATAAGCCGTAGAAAATGAATGAATCAATCAATGAAATAATGATTAGATACACAGGCATGTCTTTTAGATTTATTTACAGTCCCTGGAATATAAATGTATAGAAACAACGATGGCCAGAAAGTGAGGGATCAGTGTATATATTGATTTTAACATAGAATTGATCCCCCTCTTCATATCCATATTATAATTTCTTGTTTGTTGATAAGCCGTAGAAAATGAATGAATCAATCAATGAAATAATGATTAGATACACAGGCATGTCTTTTAGATTTATTTACAGTCCCTGGAATATAAATGTATAGAAACAACGATGGCCAGAAAGTGAGGGATCAGTGTATATATTGATTTTAACATAGAATTGATCCCCCTCTTCATATCCATATTATTATTTGTTGATAAGCCGTAGAAAATGAATGAATCAATCAATGAAATAATGATTAGATACACAGGCATGTCTTTTAGATTTATTTACAGTCCCTGGAATATAAATGTATAGAAACAACGATGGCCAGAAAGTGAGGGATCAGTGTATATATTGATTTTAACATAGAATTGATCCCCCTCTTCCTATCCATATTATAATTTCTTGTTTGTTGATAAGCCGTAGAAAATGAATGAATCAATCAATGAAATAATGATTAGATACACAGTCATGTCTTTTAGATTTATTTACAGTCCCTGGAATATAAATGTATAGAAACAACGATGGCCAGAAAGTGAGGGATCAGTGTATATATTGATTTTAACATAGAATTGATCCCCCTCTTCATATCCATATTATAATTTCTTGTTTGTTGATAAGCCGTAGAAAATGAATGAATCAATCAATGAAATAATGATTAGATACACAGGCATGTCTTTTAGATTTATTTACAGTCCCTGGAATATAAATGTATAGAAACAACGATGGCTAGAAAGTGAGGGATCAGTGTATATATTGATTTTAACATAGAATTGATCCCCCTCTTCATATCCATATTATTGTTTGTTGATAAGCCTTAGAAAATGAATGAATCAATCAATGAAATAATGATTAGATACACAGGCATGTCTTTTAGATTTATTTACACTCCCTGGAATATAAATGTATAGAAACAACGATGGCCAGAAAGTGAGGGATCAGTGTATATATTGATTTTAACATAGAATTGATCCCCCTCTTCATATCCATATTATAATTTCTTGTTTGTTGATAAGCCGTAGAAAATGAATGAATCCATCAATGAAATAATGATTAGATACACAGGCATGTCTTTTAGATTTATTTACAGTTCCTGGAATATAAATGTATAGAAACAACGATGGCCAGAAAGTGAGGGATCAGTGTATATATTGATTTTAACATAGAATTGATCCCCCTCTTCATATCCATATTATTGTTTGTTGATAAGCCGTAGAAAATGAATGAATGAATCAATGAAATAATGATTAGATACACAGGCATGTCTTTTAGATTTATTTACAGTCCCTCTGAATATAATGTATAGAAACTACGATGGCCAGAAAGTGAGGGATCAGTGTATATATTGATTTTAACATAGAATTGATCCCCCTCTTCATGTACATATTATAATTTCTTGTTTGTTGATAAGCCGTAGAAAATGAATGAATGAATCAATGAAATAATGATTAGATACACAGGCATGTCTTTTAGATTTATTTACAGTCCCTGGAATATAAATGTATAGAAACTACGATTGCCAGAAAGTGAGGGATCAGTGTATATATTGATTTTAACATAGAATTGATCCCCCTCTTCATGTACATATTATAATTTCTTGTTTGTTGATAAGCCGTAGAAAATGAATGAATCAATCAATGAAATACTGATTAGATACACAGGCATGTCTTTTAGATTTATTTATTTTCACTGCGATATAAATGTATAACCTTGTCCATAAAGTGAGAGAAAAGTTAATATATTGATTGTAATATAAAAGTGATCCTCCACTTAATATACACATTATAATTTTATGTTTGCTTATTAAATTCTGATTAGTAATGAATCCACCTCTTTAATTAGTGAGTGTTATATCACTAAACATTTATTATTTAAAAATATTATTAGAATCTGAAAATATTTTCTGGGTTTAAATAACCTGGAAAGGGTTGATAAGCCGTAAAAAACGAATAATTGTGTGTAATTGAATGACAGAATAAAAAAAAATACTCTGATGGTTTTATCGATGAAATCGTATGTGGTGGGTGTAACAAAATTGTTATGCCATAGTACCTATTCTATTGTAATGGACTCTCCCATAGATAATAAGTAGGAGTAGCAGTGGCAAGTCTGGCAGAATTGCGTCTCGCGGTCTTTGACTGCGCACGCCTCCTGTCGAACTCTCTGCGTTAGCAGAGAGGAACCCGGACGAGGCTTTGCCGAAGGGCAAGGTTTCGTCCGGGGAGGTAGACAGGGCCTGAACCCGTATAATCTGCTTCAAAAGGCTATTTTTTTGGCCGAGCCTACGGGCGCGGAGAAAACCACAATAAAACCGGCCTTGTGCCATATTCGTTTCTCGTGGGTGAAATGATAAATACCGAATGGTGTTGAGCGGTCTCTGACTGCGCACACCTTATGTCGAACTATCTGCATTAGCAGGTAGAGGAACCCGGACGAGGCTTTGCCGAAGGGCAAGGTTTCGTCCGGGAGGTAGACAGGCCTGAACCCGTCTAATCGGCTTCAAAAGGCTATTTTTTTTTGCCGAGCCTACGGGCTCGGAGAAACCCACAATAAAACCGGCCTTGTGCCATATTCGTTTCCCGTGGGTGAAATGATAAATACCGAATGGTGTTGAGCGGTCTTTGACTGCGCACGCCTTCTGTCGAACTCTCTGCATTAGCAGAGAGGAACCCGGACGAAGCTTTGCCGAAGGGCAAGGTTTCGTCCGGGGAGGTAGACAGGGCCTGAACCCGTCTAATCGGCTTCAAAAGGCTATTTTTTGGCCGAGCCTACGGGCTCGGAGAAACCCACAATAAAACCGGCCTTGTGCCATATTCGTTTCCGTGGGTGAAATGATAAATACCGAATGGTGTTGAGCGGTCTTTGACTGCGCACGCCTTCTGTCGAACTCTGCATTAGATGAGAGGAACCCGGACGAAGCTTTGCCGAAGGGCAAGGTTTCGTCCGGGGAGGTAGATAGGCCTGAACCCGTCTAATCGGCTTCAAAAGGCTATTTTTTTCCCGAGCCTACGGGCTCGGAGAAACCCACAATAAAACCGGCCTTGTGCCATATTCGTTTCCCGTGGGTGAAATGATAAATACCGAATGGTGTTGAGCGCGTCAGTCGAGCTTCGGACATTTGAAGTACCAACCATCACAACTAGATTGCTGCGCCATTGACTATTATTTTCCAAGTTCCTAACGTTTTGTACGTCGGACCTAATTTAGGACGACTCATTAGAAATACAAGCCTCCACTGTGAAAATACTCCACAACAAAAATACAACAAACTCCAGTTACGATCCTACATCGAAAAAATGGCTGGGGATTTAGGAACACTTACCCGAGCCCATCTCTCATTGCTTTTGTTTTTTGCTTTTAGAAAGCAGAATGAGGCCAACTTGTTTATGCATGTTGATAAATCAAATTGAAAAAAAAAGAAATAAAATAAAATAAAATAAAAAATAAAAAAATAAAATAAATAAAAATTAAATTCAAAAGTAAACGTATAATATTTATATTTTTATGAATACGACCTAATGAAAATTGGGATGTTTTTAGAAGTAGTGGAGGGCCGTATTCATAGATTCTGGGGAAGCACAAAACCCTTGTATGGGTCATGTTACTACATATGTACAAGCTGGTGTGTTAACTCAGTTCAAAAAGAACTAGTTGAAAAGAACATCATTACTTGAATGTTTGGTAGCGTCCGGCAACATCGGACACATAAAATTCATTTTGAGATAAGTATCGCCTTCGACAGATTTAATAAGTTCAGTATACACTCGAGTTTCAAATAGGCTGGGATATAAGGAGTGGTTGGAATTTTATTTTATAACTTTCAATAATGAAACCTTTTTATTCTAGAACGCTCTCAGCTTAAATCAAGGGGTGGTACCGGAAATTTCCTGATTGTTTAATAAAACGGGTGGTCGGGATAAGGATACCCGGGTGGATTTTTCTCCAAATAAGAATAATCACCTCGATCTGACTATTTGAAACTCAAAGGTAGTCATTCGCAAGGTCAAATTAGAAAACTAAGTGTCAGAAGATTGTGTTGCGTCAATCATTTTCAAGGTGAAGATGACCTTCAAAAATAGGTACCCAAAATCCTGGCTGTCACCAAATATTGATATTAGTTGGAAAGAATATTTTTATCTACCAAACAGGAAGAGTGTGTGTGCGTGTGTGTGTAGGGGCTAGGTATATATGTATGTATGGGTATGTGTATTTGTGTGTGTGTTGTTTGTTTGGCGGCATATCAACACCTTATGGGTCATTTAATGCCGAAATTTAATTTTCTTGGGAGTAATTTCATTTACAAAAATGTATTGCGGGAAATTCTTTTTACTTTGAAAATATATTGCTGGTATTTTTATTATAAAAATCTATTTTTTATACTTTCATAGTGTTTTGACCCAAGTTTTGGAGTTAACTATTTGCCCACAGCTGGGTCCCTAACAAGTGCTACCGTCCCAGGTCAGTGTGAACTTGGGAACACCAGCAATTAAGAGATGGTTCCACGTTCCTCAAAGTCTCCCGGATCAGAGGCCTTGCTGCCGGATGTAGTTTATCGTCATACCCAGGACGCGCTCGTGCGCGCGTGTTTGTGTGTGTGTGTGGGTGCTCATGGAGTGAGAATGGGTTTCTCGATTTCTTCGAGAATTGAGGTAGTCATTCCCAAGGTGAAATTAGAAAATTAAGTGTAGGAAGATTGTGTTGCGTCAATCATTTTCAAGGTGGAGATGACATTGAAATGGGTACCCAAAATCCTGGCTGCCACCAGAAATTGGTAATCGTTGTAAATAATATTTTTACCTACTAAATTAGACGCACTTTAGAAGCGCGTGTATGTGTGTGTGTGTGCGTGGGGGTATCTGTATGTGTGTGTGTGGGGGGGTATCTGTATGTGTGTGTGTGTGTGTGTGTGTGTCCGTGTGCGTGTGTGTGCTCATGGAGAGAGAAAGGGCTTCTCGTTTTCACCAGGAATTAAGCTTTACATCTTTTTCTCTGCATGCCCCGTTCTAGGAAATTGATCATTGCTTTCCTTGTGAGGAATTTATCAATAGTATTCAATTTCGCTTCTTTTCTTTACGTCTTTCTTTCTTTCTTTCTTTCTTTCTTTCTTTCTTTCCTCACCCTCTGTCATTCTCTCACTTTCTTTCCTGGACTATTCCATTTTCTTTTCTTCGGCGCGATCCGCAAGGTAAATTACACCATTCAGGTGTGGCAAATGTTGTGAAAAAATCTTTTTTCCGCCACATCTTCCACCTTCAACCGTCCACTTTGTTTCTTCCGAAATTCTGTCGCCATCGCCATCTGCTTGTCTGCCATATTAAACAGCGAGGGTTCGGTGTTGAGGCATCCAGATGGAAATCACTGTGCGTGCAAGGGATTTTTCTATACAACTTTATGTCTTGAACTGAAGTGTGGAAGTCTGTACACACGCCAGAGTACACGTAATATAAATGGCGCTGTCGATAATCTATCTATCTATCTATCTATCTATCTATCTATCTATCTATCTATCTATCTAATTATGTTTATCTATCAAGATGACTATCTATGTTTATATATCAAAATGACTATCTATCACAATAGGTTCATCTATCTATCTATCTATCTATCTATCTATCTATCTATCTATCTATCTATCTATCTATCTAATTATGTTTATCTATCAAGATGACTATCTATGTTTATATATCAAAATGACTATCACAATATGTTCATCTATCTATCTATATCTATCTATCTATCTATCTATCTATCTATCTATCTATCAAGATGACTATCTATGTTTATATATCAAAATAACTATCACAATATGTTCATCTATCTATCTATCTATCTATCTAATTATGTTTATCTATCAAGATGACTATTTTTATATATCAAAATGACTATCTATCACAATATGTTCATCTATCTATCTATCTATCTATCTATCTATCAAGATGACTATCTATGTTTATATATCAAAATAACTATCACAATATGTTCATCTATCTATCTATCTATCTATCTATCTATCTATCTATCTATCACTGTATGTTCATCTATCTATCTATCTATCTATCTATCTATCTATCTAAATCTATTTGCAGACATGCTCGAATTTATCTACCATTCCCTATCTTGTACGAACGCCTGTAAACTGGTAGTGGCCATAAGTACACATGCGCATAGTATTTCAAAATTTTGTCTATCAAACTTAACAATCTTCTGTTTTTGTTTTCTCATTTTAAACCAATCTCTAGTTAAAGTTATTTTCATAGCTTACCCAACAGTAATCGAACTCGGTATTAACAAATACTAGGATTAACCTGCTTCCACATGTGTCTCCTTACCTGTTAATCTGTGTCTGTATTTGTGCGTGTGTGCCCGCGCGTGTGTATTTGTGTGTATACGGTATATAATCATTTCGTGTGTTTCTTGTACAGTTTACCTGTGTGCGCGTGCATTCATGTGTGATCTTCTTCAGATGTAATTATATGCGATCGAAATTGTGTTATGAGCTGAAAAATTGTGTCGCTTTTGAAAAAGAGAAACATTTTATGAGTAACAGGTGCTATTAAAAATATTAGATTAAATATGCAAGGAAAATGAAGAAGAAATGAAATGAAAAAACAACAAAAAAAAAAAACACTATAAACAAATTCATATCTTGCTGATAATTTTCATAACGTAAAGTTCGCTTGAACAGACCCATTCCGTCTGTGGGCGGTCACCAACTTCGAAACACTGTTGGCGATTTAAGTTTGAACAAAGGTCAAATTATAGCAAAGTGAACTTGCTCAGCATTTATATAAATAAAGCGTAGTGTCCGTCTGTCCGTCCTTCCGTCCGTTTTTTGATCTCGGCGAATCATAAACAATCTGACGTAACAGGTATTAACTACTTTAGTTACCGCGATTAAAAATTAAATAAATAACTCATTTAAAGTTACATTTAAATATCGAACAGAGTGAAAGGTTTAAAATCAAAAACAATTCTTTATTAAACGTTTGACTTTAATTTCGCTTTTCGTCGCAATTCCAATTGATATCGTCTAATTAAACCGTAATTAAAATTTAAGCAGGGCACGGTACGTTGCTCATATCGTTTTTTTTTTAATTTTTCTAGCACGCGTATTGTGACAAATTCGAAATATTACCTAGTTCGAAATCCCTAATGTCTTTTAAGAAGAATGGCTTTATGTGAAGGGATCATAAAGAATGGTGATTTTGAAAGAAAATAAAAATGGCGCGCAAAATAAATGTAAACAGAGATCGGTTGCGTATACGAAGAAAGATTATGCCGAAGTAAGTTGTTGAATAAAGATAAAACAATTTTATTATTTCTAAATTCTTTACCTACATAGGGCGCTGAAGGTAAAAAGCTGAAGGCCTAAAAGCCCGCCGTAGGAGATCGGCTAAAGTCCGTCTGAAAAGCATCTTTTAGTTATAATTGTATTCCTATCCTCATTAGTTTGTTATACTTGTATGACTAATGTATATTTTGTTTTCGTCTTCTGGGAAAATCGTTAATACCGCAGCCTCAGAAGTTTCTTCTTCGTTAAGGAACACAACACAAAATACTTTTCTTCGATGTATTGGTAAGCATCGATTTTCCTTTGCCTTGAAATCTTCTTTTAAGTGCTGTGTCCCTTCAGAACGTTGGCGATCATGGCCCTCCGCACCTTCCAGTCCCTTGTAGCTCTTAACAAATTTTATCTTTTTGTTATTTTTTTCTAAACTCTGTTCTACCGTTCATTAACTCAAGTTTATCAAGCAGGTTATGCGCGGAGTTCCTATGTCCCCCTTATTCTCAATCTGTCCTGTGAGTATCACATTTTCCAAGCCCTCCTTCCTCATTATGTGTCCCAGAAATTTCAACTGATTTTAAGTATAAGTTTCTTTTTCGTTTCCATGTTCTCGGCGTTGCGCACATGTTCGGCCCATGGTATCCTCAACATCTTTCTGCATAACTATATTTCTGTTGCTTCAAGTCACTTCTTCATCTTTGAGGCGATTGTCCAGCATTAGCTACGATACAGAAAGATAAATATCACGTAAGAATTCAGTAGTCTTTTCTCTGTTTCTAACGAAATTTTTCTGTTTCTTAATACTCTGCTTAGCTTTTGGAAGGCATCTTTGGCCATCCCAATACGTCTTTGGATCTCAGTGTCGCACTTACCGTCCTCTGTTAAAACACTTCCCAGATATTTAAATGTTTGTACGTGTTTGATTTTAGTAACCTTGATTTGCATTTGGGGCCCATCTTTTTGTTGATAACCATGTATTCTGTCTTCTTATAGTTTATACTTAGTCCTTTCTTCTCGTTTTCCTTCACTGCCTTCTGTAGGAACTTTTGTAGTTTTCTTTCCGTGTCTGTTATAAACACAGTGTCATCGGCATATCTTATATTGTTAAGATTGTCGTGCCAGCAATAAATCCTGGTAGGACTTCTAATTCTCTCAGAATGTTCTCACCCTATACGTTGAATAAATCATCCTTGTCTTACACCCTCCTTTCTATTTTTGTATATCTGATGAACTCATTTTCTGTCCGTCTGCAGGCGGTTTGCTGAGAGTATAGGTTCTGGGTTATTCTAATATCTTTTCTGAATATGTCAAAGATACTGGACAGTGCCAAAAGATCTTTATGACGTACTTTATCGAAATGAATCAAAATCCCTCTTCTCTGAAAAATTTCCAGGAAGAATATTCTAAAGTTTTCATCGGTCAAATGTGGCATTATTCCTTATTCAACTCTGGACTTCGTCAATGACTGTCGACAAGTAGGTATATGACTGGGCTTTTCTCCTAATGTGAATTCTACATCCTCGTGACTATGTAAGAAAGTCTCTTCTCCCCCGTCTCGGGTTCATGCTTATATGTCTATGTATTACCCAGTTTATCCCACGTGTGCACATACCAAGCGCATTTGGGTCCCGGTCAGCCACTGACATCAAGCGAAGCGAGGATCTGCTCCTGGTGACTAGGAGGGCATCTTTTACGTGAACCCTCTGATGCACTTGGTTTCTCTGATGATCTGATTTAACGCTGAGTACGAAAGATATTTTGTTGTCATTTTAAGCGAGTTACATACTTCACTATTCTACTTATCGAAAATTTAAACGAGCACTTCGATGTTATTTTTTGTAAAGTATTTTCTTTGTTCGTCATCAATGAACAAAGAAATTTAAGAAATGTTATTCTTTGTTTAATCTAGTATGATGGCAGAATAGACATGAAAGAAACCAGTCGTGACATGGGATTTGGCTTGCGATTCCCGGCGTCTGAATGGAGAAACCTATGACCTTTGCATATATATCCGGTTTTGCAACTGTGGGAAGTTTCGTAATGCACACGGCAGTTGTAATAAAGAACTACATCGAGAAAGATTTTAGAAGCAGTCTCTCACACATCTCAGAGTGTAAGGTCCACGTATAGAACAAGGGATCTGTGGATCCGCACTACAGACTGGCCGAGGAAAACTGATGAAGCCAGAAGTTGAATAAAATATAATGTCAAATAAAAAAGTTTCACGTCATCGACAATTCCACACCATTAAACTTAATTTGGTAGAAAGTCATCGTTTCGCAGCACTGGTCAGTGATAAGAGCTTTTGCTACTCACAGCTCTACGGCAGATGACTTTTATTTCCTTTTTCATTAATATTATATAATTGCGCAGAATAAAGCAGGAAAATTTCATCAGTACAATGAATCATTTTGAAGAATCCTGCCAACGCATTGAATCGTTCTTGCAGAAGCCCACTACTGCACTGAACGGTAAATCTGGCAGAATTGTTAGTGTTGCCAAAGTTAAACCAGGCTCTAGCTATCTACTTCATCCTGTTCGTATCTATCTATCTATCTATCTATCTATCTATCTATCTATCTATCTATCTATCTATGTCTTTTAATTATCTATGTTTTAATTATCTATCTATCTATGTCTTTTAATTATCTATCTATCTATCTATCTATCTATCTATCTATCTATCTATCTATCTATCTATCTATGTCTTTTAATTATCTATGTCTTTTATCTATCTATCTATCTATCTATCTATCTATCTATCTATCTATGTCTTTTAATTATCTATGTCTTTTATCTATCTATCTATCTATCTATCTATCTATCTATCTATCTATCTATCTATCTATCTATCTATGTCTTTTAATTATCTGTCTTTTAATTATCTATGTCTTTTATCTATCTATCTATCTATCTATCTATCTATCTATCTATCTATCTATCTATCTATCTATCTATGTCTTTTAATTATCTATCTATCTATCTATCTATCTATCTATCTATCTATCTATGTCTTTTAGTCATCTATGTCTTTTAGTCATCTATCTATGTCTTTTAGTCATCTATGTCTTTTAGTCATCTTTTAATTTAGTCTTTTAATTATCTATCTATCTATCTATCTATCTAATTATACGATAGGGCTTTTTGCATTCACATTATCAAAAATAAATAACATATAGACTAAATGTTTAATATATTTTGTGCTTAACAATTATTTGATTTTGACTCATAATTAAGAAACGAGATCTCATCGAAAGACGACATTTTGTTGATGTCATTGATGCAAGACGATATTTTCCATGTATTCTATGTATTATTACATTTTAATGGAATATTTTTTCAATGGTTTTTGTGAGAAAGAAACATTTTTTCACCTGATTAAATGTTGCCGTGCAACGAAGACTGCTTTGCTTTGATAATGAAATACGAATGAGTAAAAGATCCGTAAACAAGTCACGTCCAATCCAAATGTGTGTGACTCGGGAAACAACTGCTAAGAAAAATTTCTTTAACAATGAAACTTAAAAAGGAATTATTAAGGATTATCGCTAATTTTTTATTTTATGTTAGCGCAGATAAGTTTGTCCGTTTTGTTTGATACGATTTCATTATAAGATGACATTCATAAATCTCTATAAACTGATTTACTTTTCCGCGTCGTGTTGGTTTCAAATGGTTTATCGGCAATTCCTTACAGCAAAAATGACTCATTGCACCTTCCCGGACTAACGTTCTCGGCTGACACGAAGTGAAACGAATATATTGAATCCATTGCTAGGTCAGCTGCTAAGAAAGTTGGCTCACTGTGTCGTGCGAGACAGTTTTTCTTTCCTGAATCTATCTCATCCTGGGCTTGACGATAAATTACATCCGGCAGCAAGACCTCTGATCAGGAAATTTTGAGTAGCGTGGAACCATTCTTAATTGCTATTGTTCCTATATCTACCCTGATTCGGGTTTGTAGCACTTGTTAGGGTTTCAGCTATGGGCAAATATTTAACGCGCAAACTGGGGTCAGGACACTATGAAAGTATAAAAATAGATTTTTTATAGTAAAAATGTCTGCAGTACATTTATGGAAAAAATATTACCAGTAATACATTTTTGGAAAAAAATTACCAGCAATAAATTTGACAGAAATATGTCAATGACACTTAATCTACAAATTGATTTCTTACAAAGAATAAATTTAGAAAGCTATCCTAAAAAAACCTTGCTGAGATTAAATAATCCATTGCTTTAAAACGAAATAACCTAAACGAAATTCAGAATCTATCATACATATCTATAAGTCTACAATTCGTCCATGCTTCGTAAGGTTGTCCCTCTCTGTCGTTTCTATAAATAATTTCATGCTAATTGTTCAAATGAGCTCTTCTTCGCCAATTTTAGTTTTGTCTCCATTTTTCTTTGGTTTAATTTCCCATCCCTTTCCTCTTTAGGTGGTCAGTGATGTCAATTTTCTGGTGGATGCGGGACATCTTTCGTTTCGAGTGTGATTTTCGTATTTGCTGTTGCGCCTGAATGAGTGTGTGTTTGTGTGTTTGTTGGGATGAATGATTTTTTTTTTGTATTATTAAAGTCCCGCATTAATTTCATCAAGTTAACCGATGTTTCTGATATATTTAGAGATGCGAGGGGGTATTACTAACATTATTTTGTTTAGTGTCTTATAAATCGTTTTGTTTTAATATTGTAAATACTCATTGGGACTAGTTTTTAAGTTTTTGTTTTATTCCCCCCCCCACCACAGACAATGAATTGTACATATGGAGACTAGTTACGACTTTCATAGAGACAATGAGGTATTATGGTGAATGTAGTAAGAAAGGTAAGTAAGAATGCATTGTTTTGGTGTTAGGAATATTTTGATATGTTCGGGTTAGTGTTTGTGGTTATTTAAGTTTAATATTGAGCCAGAAAAAGACTGAAATTTTCGCCATTCCCCATTTTGGCCTTGTGCCTCATTTTGTAAATAATTACAAATAAATATCGATCTTCACTATGGCACCTCGACTTTATGAATTTAAGCGCAGTACTAGTCTGGCGTCGAGATCTCACCAATTTACAGTTGAGATGGTTAGATGTAGCCGTAAGTTCTATGCTAATAGTTTCTTCTCTCGCAATTTTGACTTGTGGAACTCCCTTCCAGCTCCCTGCTTTCCAGCTAACTTTAATCTGCAAAAATTTAAATGCAATGTCAATCCTTATCTATTGTCCTCCTCATTACTATTTCATCTTCCCGCTCATTATTAATGTTTTTGTTCATAATACTTCCGCACCCAGTAACCCCTTGTGTCTTAGTGGCTTTACTGCTTTGTATGCGGTGGAACCAGTTAAAAAAAATAAAAAAAATAAGCATACTCCAAAGTGGAGAAAGGCTCATTAATATTCATGAGATTAACTGAAAAGTCTAGGTAAGAATATTTCTGGTCTTGTCTCTAAATACTTGTTAGAAAATAAAATCGTTGCCTTTGCCTCGATAAGGTCCCTCAGAAGACGAAAAGATAAATTTTCCTTTTGTCTTTATTTACACACACACACGTGTGTGTGTGTGTGTGTGTGTGTGTGTGTGTGTATAATAAAGTTATATCTGTATGGATAATTCAAAGGAGGATATACAACCTGAAAGCTCAATGTAATAAACAGAGCAAGTAATAATTAATTAACCCATCGGAGACTTCAGCCTTGGTATTTTTGAAGTCTCCAATTTGTTAATTATATATACACTCTCGACTCTCCCGTCGAATTCGACGTATGAGGGTCAAGCAGATCAGTTCCTAGGAAACCGACAGCCCGACACCGCCACGTGAGATTTGATTAGAGTGGTAAAGGTTTCGTGCAGGACCATCCACACTTTTTGAAGGGCCGAATACAGAGACCTGGTGCACTAAGTGCCACAAGGTCCTCAAACGACCCTCAGCAGGTTTTGAATTCAGAGTTTCCATCCAAGGCTATAGAACCCAGTCTGTCTTGCTATTTACCCATAGCTGGAGGGAGAAGAAGAGGATTCACACCTTTCCCAAGGGTATTAGCACGTAAGTAAATGCAATGGATTCAACAGGAATTCGAACTCGAATCCAAGCCGCTATCAATTACTGTACTGTGCATCTATAATTATATATATATATATATATATATATATATATATATATATATATATATATATATATATATATATATATATATTAGGAAAAAAAACAATCACGCTATCTTGGTTTCAATCTTTTTTGGTTTATATCGCCTGAGGAAAGTAATGTAGGTGATTTTCTGATTTCCTATTTTTTGAAATTTAAAAGATCTTCATGTTTAATTTTTTCTTTATATGTGTTTTGAGGACTTTTTTTTTACAACTGTTTTCTGGTCTAATTTAACTCTGACCAATATATATATATATAATAAAATATAATAAAAAGGCTTAAAAACTAATATTTCATGGCCATAATTTATTCCATTGGAATCGTAAATACGATCCAATTCATCAGATATACAAATTCAAATATATATATATATATATATATATATATATATATATATATATATATATATATATATATATCTGTGTGTGTATGTATATATATGTTATGTTAACGATTTTGTAAAATAGATTGTCGCTTATCTAATGTGTTCCGAACGATAATGTCAAATTGAATATCAATCTTATATTATTAAAGGCATTGTATTTGCATATAAGAAGGCATAAATAAATGTAAGAAGGCATAATAAATAGACATAATAAATAATGAATAAAGGCAGGATAAGGCATAATAAATAAAGGCATAATAAAGCGTAATAAATAAAGACATAATAAAGGCATAATAAATAAAGGCATGATAAATAAAGGCACAATATGGCATAATAAATCAATTTCAAGAGAGTTTTGTATAAACAGTATAAATAATGAAACTCGAATGAGCCTAGTCTTTATTAAAAAATAAAGAGAGTGAAACTATTTTTTGGTTGTCATATGGACAGAAAAGAAAATTGTTAAAAAGAACTCAAATAATTGACTGTCGAGAAACTTCCGTACTCACCGTGTCTCTCCCAAACACATCTCGTAGCCATGTTACTTTTTTTAACTCTTCATGTACACAAATCAATTCGAATTGTGTATATCAAAATAAGTAATTTATTCCTTTATTACGAAAATAGAGGAAAAGAAAAAGAAAAGAAAAAGAAAAGAAAATAGCGATTGGAAATTTGACGTATTTGTCTGATTCACTGAATGACGAAATGCGCGTTTTTCTTTTCTCTTGTATTCTGTAGTCGATACAAACGCTTGACAGATTTTGCATAAATTTTTCTTTTATTTTCTTGCTTTTCAGACTTCCAGTTCCCGCCTTTTTATTTTAACAAACAAGGTTAAGTAAAAAGAAATAAGTAAAAAAAATAATGCAAAACACATAAGCACTCACAGACACATAAAATCTACGAGATATTTATTCGTTTATTTATTTTTAGTAATTTAACTCCAACCTTCAAATAAGAGGATATCATCTGTGGTCTATACATTGGTCTGAACTGGAAGAATATACAGAAAAAAAGGTTCCTAGGTTCTTCTAGATTCAATGGCCATTTAAATTTTTTTTAAAAAATGGGTACATTTCATATACCGTTAAGAAGTAAGGCTTTACTGAGAATTAAGTAAAACTGAGAGAACATTGCTGAGGCGAAAGGACTGGATTGAAGAAAGCAGGCGACAATTGAAATTGCATTTAAAATTTTGAAGATCGTAAAAAGCAAGGAACCGGAAGCGTGTTTCATAGGCAGGAAATGCAAGAGAAGAAACTATTAGAACAGAACCTACGGTTGTATTTAGCTATCTCAACGTCATAATGATGAAATCTAATCGCCAATCTAGTAATACGCTTAAATTCATGAAGATGAGGTAACGAAAGGAAACGCTCTTCAGGACAATTGTCATGAAAATATCAACGGCCACAAATTCTTGACCAAGACGAATCTTCAAGTAAGTAAGAGAATATCGTCTGTGGTCTAGACATTGGATTGAAAGGGAAGAATATACCGAGAAAGGTCCTTAGGGTCTTCTAGATTCAGTGGCTGGGCAGGAGGGATCCCTTGATAGAATCAACGGCTACGAGGTTTTGATCAAGACGAGCCTTCAAGTATATAAGAGGATATCATCTGTGATCTATACATTGGAATGAAATGAAAGAATATACGGAGAGTTTCCTAGGGTCTTCGAGACTTAATGGCGAAGAAGAAGGTATCCCTCGATAGAATTAACGGCCACTAATTCTTGATCAAGACGAACCTCCAAGTAAGTAAGAGGTCTATACATGGGACTGAACGGGAAGAATATACAGGGTAAATTTCATAGATCTTCTAGACTCAACGGCCAAGAAGGTATCCCTCGATAAAATCAACGGCTACGAAGTCTTGACCAAGACGAGCCGTCATTTAAGAGGATATCATCTGTGATCTATACATTGGAATGAAATGGAAGAATATACGGACAAAGGTTCCTAGGTTCTCCTAGATTCAATGGCCAAAATGGAGGAGTCCTTTGATTTAATTTTTATTGAAAAATGGCTACTTTTCATATGCCACTAACTGCGATATCTCTTACTCTTCTTGCGATTGAAGCATGTGCTGGTGGGATATAATGGGTAGTGTCTTGGAATGAGAAATCAGATATTCGCTTTTTGAGTTCGTTATATTCATTTACCGTTGAGAAATGTACGAATGCCATTCTTTCCTACAGCTATGGGTTAAATAGTAAGACTTGTATCTGGAAAAATTGTTTAAAAAGTTATTCGCAAAAAATTAATGCAACATTCACTCGAAAAATTATACAATAATAATGTTCTGGCTTTAAATGGTACAAAGGGTTGATAAGTTGTAAAAAACAAATCGATAAATGAATCTTTTGATCAAAGCACTTTTTATAACTTTATTATAGTACTGTTCTGTCCATAACATTTTCAAGCGTTAATTCCATTATTAATTTCCATTCTATTCAATCAAGTCTCCTGAATTTGAAAGCAACAGATTGATTTGATCAAAATCTTGAACGTAGAGGTAAAATAAACAGACGAATATTATAAATTATTAAAAGAAAAATCATTTATCAGAATTAAACTTCATCTAATATAACTGGATGTCTGGGTTTGTCATGAGATTATGTCTTTGAGCAAAAGACAGACAATCAAGGAACAACAAACAACTGATTTACATCCAAATAAAAGCCACTGCAATTTCAAAAGATCTATTTTTCTTCCTGAGAGCATTGTTAAAATGATACAGTTTTCATTATTAACTCCCCTCGATTTATTGATTTTTGCAAGTCTGTTGCGAACTCAGTGAAGATGGATCAAAACAGTTGTTGCTATCGAGATACGTCGATCAAATCCGCGCATGCGCACACGCAGCTGGCATTTCGCAAGGAGGCACAGTCAACAAAAGCTCTGTGTCAGTTTAGTTAAAATGGCGTTTTGTGACTCTGAAGATTTTATTTAGGAAGAATGCAGATCCTATTTGTTATTTTCCTACGAACAAATCTATTTAGGTTAAGCCCAGTTGACAAGGCTTCGTCTTATGGTTTATCGGGATATACAAAATAATTTAAACTAACGTTTTGTTCAACTTGAAAACCGTGGGAAACAAAGGTAAAAAAGTGTATTGCTGACAAAGAGGAACGCTCACATAAACACAAACACAAATACACATATATACCGACGCACGAATTGGGGGTGAGAGAACTTGGTGGACGTAGTGGATGTTTGTGTGTAAATTATCTTTCTTACGTCACTTGAAATTATTTTTTCGTCAGCCAAGATGGATTTATCAGTTATTCGTAATTCATTTGTACGCATTCGCTTGCTAAATCCAAACATTTTCATTGGATGGAAAAATGAATGAAATATTTGAACGTCTTTCGTTTCTATTTGAAAAGCTTCTTAAAATTGTTATCTATCTATCTATCTATCTATCTATCTATCTGTTCCTATCTATCTATCTTAGTCTGTTCCTTACTTCCTATCTATCTATCTATCTATCTATCTATCTATCTATCTATCTATCTATCTATCTATCTCAATCTGTTCCTATCTATCTATCTTAGTCTGTTCCTTCCTTCCTATCTATCTATCTATCTATCTATCTATCTATCTATCTCAATCTGTTCCTATATATCTATCTTAGTCTGTTCCTTCCTATCTATCTATCTATCTATCTATCTATCTATCTATGTTTCTTCAGATCTATCTATATACCTATCTCAGTCTGTTCCTATCTATCTATCTATCTATCTATCTATCTATCTATCTATCTATCTATCTATGTTTCTTCAGATCTATCTATATACCTATCTCAGTCTGTTCCTATCTATCTATATATCTATCTATCTATCTATCTATCTATCTATCTATCTATCTATCTATCTATCTATCTCAATATCTATCTATCTCAATCTGTTCCTATCTATCTATCTTAGTCTGTTCCTTCCTTCCTATCTATCTATCTATCTATCTTAGTCTGTTCCTTCCTATCTATCTATCTATCTATCTATCTATCTATGTTTCTTCAGATCTATCTATATACCTATCTCAGTCTGTTCCTATATTCCTATCTATCTATCTATCTATCTATCTATCTATCTATCTATCTATCTATCTATCTATCTATCTCAATCTGTTCCTATCTATCTTAGTCTTTTCCATCCTTCCTTCCTTCCTTCCTTCCTTCCTTCCTTCCTTCCTTCCTTCCTATCTATCTATCTATCTATCTATCTATCTATCTATCTATCTATGTTTCTTCAGATCTATGTATATACCTATCTCAGTCATCTATCTTAGTCTGTTCCTATCTATCTATCTATCTATCTATCTATCTATCTATCTATCTATGTTTCTTCAGATCTATCTATATACCTATCTCAGTCTGTTCCTATCTATCTATCTATCTATCTATCTATCTATCTATCTATCTATCTATCTCAATCTGTTCCTATCTATCTTAGTCTTTTCCTTCCTTCCTTCCTTCCTTCCTTCCTTCCTTCCTATCTATCTATCTATCTATCTATCTATCTATCTATCTATCTATCTATCTATCTATCTATGTTTCTTCAGATCTATGTATATACCTATCTCAGTCATCTATCTTAGTCTGTTCCTATCTATCTATCTATCTATCTATCTATCTATCTATCTATCTATCTCAATCTGTTCCTATCTATCTATCTTAGTCTTTTCCTTCCTTCCTTCCTATCTATCTATCTATCTATCTATCTATCTATCTATCTATCTATCTATCTATCTATCTATGTTTCTTCAGATCTATCTATATACCTATCTCAGTCTGTTCCTATCTATCTAACTATCTATCTATCTATCTATCTCAATCTGTTCCTATCTATCTATCTTAGTCTTTTCATTCCTTCCTTCCTATCTATCTATCTATCTATCTATCTATCTATCTATCTATCTATGTTTTCTTCAGATCTATGTATACCTATCTCAGTCATCTATCTTAGTCTGTTCCTATCTATCTATCTATCTATCTATCTATCTATCTATCTATCTATCTATCTATCTCAATCTGTTCTATCTATCTATCTTAGTCTTTTCCTTCCTTCCTTCCTATCTATCTATCTATCTATCTATCTATCTATCTATCTATCTATCTATCTATCTATGTTTCTTCAGATCTGTGTATATACCTATCTCAGTCATCTATCTTAGTCTGTTCCTATCTATCTATCTATCTATCTATCTATCTATCTATCTATCTATCTATCTATCTATCTATCTCAATCTGTTCCTATCTATCTATCTTAGTCTTTTCCTTCCTTCCTATCTATCTATCTATCTATCTATCTATCTATCTATCTATCTATCTATCTATCCTATTCTCTTCATTTTTCCACTCTCTATCTATCTATCTATCTATCTATCTATCTATCTATGTTTCTTCAGATCTATGTATATACCTATCTCAGTCATCTATCTTAGTCTGTTCCTATCTATCTATCTATCTATCTATCTATCTATCTATCTATCTATCTATCTATCTATCTCAATCTGTTCCTATCTATCTATCTTACTCTGTCCCTTCCTATCTATCTATCTATCTATCTATCTATCTATCTATCTATCTATCTATCTATCTCAATCTGTTCCTATCTATCTATCTTAGTCTGTTCCTTCCTATCTATCTATCTATCTATCTATCTATCTATCTATCTATCTATCTATCTATGTTTCTTCAGATCTATCTATATACCTATCTCAGTCTGTTCCTATATTCCTATCTATCTATCTATCTATCTATCTATCTATCTATCTATCTATCTCAATCTGTTCCTATCTATCTTAGTCTTTTCCATCCTTCCTTCCTTCCTTCCTTCCCTTCCTTCCTTCCTATCTATCTATCTATCTATTTATCTATCTATCTATCTATCTATCTATCTATCTATCTATCTATCTATCTATCTATCTATCTATCTATGTTTCTTCAGATCTATGTATATACCTATCTCAGTCATCTATCTTAGTCTGTTCCTATCTATCTTAGTCTTTTCCATCCTTCCTTCCTTCCTTCCTTCCTTCCTTCCTTCCTATCTATCTATCTATCTATTTATCTATCTATCTATCTATCTATCTATCTATCTATCTATCTATCTATCTATCTATCTATGTTTCTTCAGATCTATCTATATACCTATCTCAGTCTGTTCCTATCTATCTATCTATCTATCTATCTATCTATCTATCTATCTATCTATCTCAATCTGTTCCTATCTATCTTAGTCTTTTCCTTCCTTCCTTCCTTCCTTCCTATCTATCTATCTATCTATCTATCTATCTATCTATCTATCTATCTCTCTATCTATCTTTCTTCAGATCTATGTATATACCTATCTCAGTCATCTATCTTAGTCTGTTCCTATCTATCTATCTATCTATCTATCTATCTATCTATCTATCTATCTATCTCAATCTGTTCCTATCTATCTATCTTAGTCTTTTCCTTCCTTCCTTCCTATCTATCTATCTATCTATCTATCTATCTATCTATCTATCTATCTATCTATGTTTCTTCAGATCTATCTATATACCTATCTCAGTCTGTTCCTATCTATCTAACTATCTATCTATCTATCTATCTCAATCTGTTCCTATCTATCTATCTTAGTCTTTTCATTCCTTCCTTCCTATCTATCTATCTATCTATCTATCTATCTATCTATCTATCTATCTATCTATCTATGTTTCTTCAGATCTATGTATATACCTATCTCAGTCATCTATCTTAGTCTGTTCCTATCTATCTATCTATCTATCTATCTATCTATCTATCTATCTATCTATCTATCTATCTATCTATCTATCTCAATCTGTTCCTATCTATCTATCTTAGTCTTTTCCTTCCTTCCTTCTATCTATCTATCTATCTATCTATCTATCTATCTATCTATCTATCTATCTATCTATGTTTCTTCAGATCTATGTATATACCTATCTCAGTCATCTATCTTAGTCTGTTCCTATCTATCTATCTATCTATCTATCTATCTATCTATCTATCTATCTATCTATCTCAATCTGTTCCTATCTATCTATCTTAGTCTTTTCCTTCCTTCCTATCTATCTATCTATCTATCTATCTATCTATCTATCTATCTATCTATCTATCTATCCTATTCTCTTCATTTTTCCACTCTCTATCTATCTATCTATCTATCTATCTATCTATCTATCTATCTATCTATCTATGTTTCTTCAGATCTATGTATATACCTATCTCAGTCATCTATCTTAGTCTGTTTTCTATCTATCTATCTATCTATCTTTCTATCTATCTATCTATCTATCTATCTATCTATCTATCTATCTATCTATCTCAATCTGTTTTCCTATCTATCTATCTTACTCTGTCCTTCCTTCTATCTATCTATCTATCTATCTATCTATCTATCTATCTATCTATCTATCTATCTATCTATCTATCTCAATCTGTTCCTATCTATCTATCTTAGTCTGTTCCTTCCTATCTATCTATCTATCTCTATCTATCTATCTATCTATCTATCTATCTATCTATCTATCTATCTATGTTTCTTCAGATCTATCTATATACCTATCTCAGTCTGTTACTATCTATCTATCTATCTATCTATCTATCTATCTATCTATCTATCTATCTATCTCAATCTGTTTCCTATCTATCTATCTTAGTCTGTTCCTTCCTTCCCTTCTATCTATCTATCTATCTATCTATCTATCTATCTTAGTCTGTTTCCTTCCTATCTATCTATCTATCTATCTATCTATCTATCTATCTATCTATCTATCTATCTATCTATCTATGTTTCTTCAGATCTATCTATATACCAATCTCAGTCTGTTCCTATCTATCTATCTATCTATCTATCTATCTATCTATCTATCTATCTCAATCTGTTCCTATCTATCTTAGTCTTTTCCATCCTTCTTCCTTCCTTCCTTCCTTCCTTCCTTCCTTCTTCCTTCCTTCCTATCTATCTATCTATCTATCTATCTATCTATCTATCTATCTATCTATCTATCTATCTATCTATCTATCTATGTTTCTTCAGATCTATGTATATACCTATCTCAGTCATCTATCTTAGTCTGTTCCTATCTATCTATCTATCTATCTATCTATCTATCTATCTATCTATCTATGTTTCTTCAGATCTATCTATATACCTATCTCAGTCTGTTCCTATCTATCTATCTATCTATCTATCTATCTATCTATCTATCTATCTATCTATCTCAATCTGTTCCTATCTATCTTAGTCTTTTCCTTCCTTCCTTCCTTCCTTCCTTCCTTCCTTCCTTCCTTCCTTCCTTCCTTCCTTCCTTCTTTCCTATCTATCTATCTATCTATCTATCTATCTATCTATCTATCTATCTATGTTTCTTCAGATCTATGTATATACCTATCTCAGTCATCTATCTTAGTCTGTTCCTATCTATCTATCTATCTATCTATGTATCTATCTATCTATCTATCTATCTATCTATCTATCTATCTATCTATCTATGTTTCTTCAGATCTATCTATATACCTATCTCAGTCTGTTTCCTATCTATCTATCTATCTATCTATCTATCTATCTATCTATCTATCTATCTATCTATCTCAATCTGTTCCTATCTATCTATCTTAGTCTTTTCCTTCCTTCCTTCCTATCTATCTATCTATCTATCTATCTATCTATCTATCTATCTATCTATCTATCTATCTATCTATCTATCTATCTATGTTTCTTCAGATCTATGTATATACCTATCTCAGTCATCTATCTTAGTCTGTTCCTATCTATCTATCTATCTATCTATCTATCTATCTATCTATCTATCTATCTATCTATCTATCTATCTATCTATCTCAATCTGTTCCTATCTATCTATCTTAGTCTTTTCCTTCCTTCTTCCTTCCTATCTATCTATCTATCTATCTATCTATCTATGTTTCTTCAGATCTATGTATATACCTATCTCAGTCATCTATCTTAGTCTGTTCCTATCTATCTATCTATCTATCTATCTATCTATCTATCTATCTCAATCTGTTCCTATCTATCTATCTTAGTCTTTCTTCCTTCCTTCCTATCTATCTATCTATCTATCTATCTATCTATCTATCTATCTATCTATCTATCTATTCTATCCTTCCTTCTCTTCATTTTTCCATCTCTCTATCTATCTATCTATCTATCTATCTATCTATCTATCTATCTATCTATCTATCTATCTATCTTTCTTCAGATCTATGTATATACCTATCTCAGTCATCTATCTTAGTCTGTTCCTATCTATCTATCTATCTATCTATCTATCTATCTATCTATCTATCTATCTATCTATCTATCTAATCCATAACATGATGTGTCATTATCCATAGAACCATCTCTCTATGTCCTCTCTCTATTATTATGTGTACCTGCATGTAGTTGGTATTAATTTCTGGAATTCAATCTTAAAGAATAAACAATGTAGTCTGTAATAATTGTCGTTATCACTAAAAGTGGAATGGGCGAATTGAGTTCAAATTCGTGCCAAGTCCGTTGCGTTCTCTTTAGCTCAATTGCCCGAATATAACTCCTCTCTCCAACCCTGGATATGGATTAAATTATCAACGCAGACATCAGTGCGTGAATTGTGCTGTCAACTGCTGCAATGACATATTTGAAACAGCATAAGAAATAAACTGAGATTGTTTCACGCTTTCATCTTGCCAGATTCCCGGGATCCGAAATATAGTGACGAGAAACGACAGACGACTGCTTGGTATTTTCTACACTCCTTCGTCACAAATGGAGAGTGGGCCATTAGATAAAGGGCTATAAAGACGTGTTGGTTACCATAAAGAAGAGAAAACTGAAGTGGCATGATCATGCAACTAGCATGCAAAGACTCTCCCACAAGGAGGAAGGAGAATTGATATTTCCTACACCGACTGCGTCACGACTAAAAATATGCGCAGAAGCGTGTGTTATCAAGTAAATGGTTATAAAGACGTGTTAACACCAAAATTAAAATGGTTTGGCCACGTAAACACATTGCAAAGTTTCTCCAAGACCGTCCTATAAGGAATGGTACAAGGAGGAGATGTCGCTAAAGAGAGACGGTCGGCCAATATAGTCAAATAAACAGTTGCAAGTTTTGCCTAAATGCAGGCTCTGGTCAATGGTCGGATCAGGTGGGAGTTACTTATTGAGCAAGCCACCATACAGTGTCCCTACGAACTTAGTTGGTTGTAGGGCACGAGAAGGAGAATGAGGAAGAGGAGTAATGCAAAAAAAAAAAACAAATATTAGTAAGTTATGCTAAACGCATGTTGAAATGTAATAATTATTTTAAAATCACTGTTAAATCTCATTTGTTAATTGAATGTTAATATAAAGTGTGAAACATTTTTAGATTAAAAATGAACCGAACACAGAAAAGTATCAGAATATTCCAAAATGTCACATGAAATTACTGACAACTGAATGCATTTACGAAATTTATCTAAGTTTGACACAAGGCTACAAATTTGAGACACTAACCCTAACTTTAACCATAAGATATTTCATATTTCCAACTGTTGGTAAATATTAGATCATACTAAAAAATGGCTGATAGATATCATACTATAGTAGAAAATGGATGGTAGTTATCATACTATAGTAGGAAATGAATGGCAGATATCATACTATAGTAGAAAAGAGATGGTAAATATCATACTATAATAAAAAATGAATGGCAGATATCATACTATAATAGAAAGGGGTTGGTAGAAATCATACTATAGTAGAAAAGGGATAGTAGAAATCATACAATAGTAGAAAATGGACGGTAGATATCATACTATTGTAGGAAATGGACGGTAGATATACTTTAGTAGAAGCTGGACGGTAGATATCATACTATAGTAGAAAATGGATGCTAGATATCATACTATTGTAGAAAATGTATGGTGGATATACTAAAGTATCACCGATTTTTTTCTCTTCTTTTAAAAGTTATTTAACTCTTACCAAATTCCACTTGACATAAAACATGAAGTTTCAATGGAATTCCCGAGATGAGGCTCCATCAATATTCTGTAGATATCGCGCAGTTGTTGGAATCTCCTACCTACTTCTGACGCATGTTGGGAAAAACATTCCCAAATAAAATTAGGAAATTAATTTAATGAATAGCGCAGTCAGGGATTCAAGCATTTTTATACAAAACAAATATCAAGAAAAAGGAATAAACTTTTTGTTCGTATAAACGCCGAATTCAAAATCTGTAAATTGAATCGACGTTAAGAAATGGAAAAAAAAAACGGAAATTTGCCAGCGAGAGAAAAAGAAAATGACTTGACGAAGTGAGCAACCATCCGTTGCTATGGATACGGGTTCAAAGGGCTTTACCAAAGAAAGAAAAGCGCAAAATGCCTACTTTTTTTTACGCTGATCTCTTTCTATTGTACAAAATGTTGAGGACAATAGAGTTAAGGTCATGATTTGGTCTATCAGTGCATTGTTCGATGGTGCCATGTTGGAGGTTTTATGCCACAACTAAATTCATCTATCTATCTATCTATCTATCTATCTATCTATCTATCTATCTATCTATCTCAGTTTATCATGATCTATCTATCTATCTATCTATCACAGTTTTATCATGATCTATTTATGTTTTTATCTCAGTTTATCACGATCTATCTATCTATCTATCTATCTATCTATCTATCTATCTATGCCAAATTATCTCTCTATGTATTGATCTTAGACTTTTCATTATCTCTGTCTCTCTGTCTCTATCCCAAACTTTTCCTTATCTATCTATCTATCTATCTATCTATCTATCTATCTATCTATCTATCTATCTAGTTCAGTCTAATCATTATCTATCTATCTATCTATCTATCTATCTATCTATCTATCTATCTATCTATCTATAGTAAAAACGTAAAATATATGCCACTTTATCTCTATCTATCCATGTCAGTCTTTGCATTAACTTCCATCTATTTATTTATGTTATAGTGATATTTATTTGATCTTCCTAGTTGAATCCACTGTCTGTCAATAAGATTTGTTTGAATCTAGTCCTGTTCGTCTTAAAAGACCTTTGAAATATAAAATCTTTTTTTTTTTAAATCTATTCCACAGCTATGACATGTGAAACCACGTTTATTTCCAGCAGCCGGTAATTAATCATATAAACACGGCAATCCTTATATCTCGACTTCTGTTTTCTTTTCATGAAAAAGGCGAAAGATAATCGAAACATTACACTGGAACATTACACACAATTTTGGAACGTTCCTTTACAAGTCTCTACCTGACATCAAATGACATCTTCGATATAAAAAGTAATTCACCAAAAGTAATAACAGACCGATCATTCAACGATGCATATTTAAACTTGTTTTGCTGAATATTTATTTATATTACATATAATTTATAGTTAAAAATGAAATCTGTCTGTGATAACAAGATGAAATTTAAAGCTAAAAATGAAATCTGTCCATTTCATTGTTCAAGATGACAAGATTAAGTTAACGTTCAAACCAGTCTTTGATCGGCCTCATATTTCTACAGCATGTATTTGATACGCATACTAAAGGTTGTTTCATTAAGACGGATTATATATAAGGGTGTTTCATTAAGACGGATCAATGTCGGCAGTAAATAAATCAGTGTTATTGGTGAAAATTTATTTATTTCTCTATTGAATCATTTTCTTTTAGTCATGGCAATTATGTGTGAAAAATAATATCGTCCGTCAAATCTGAAAAAGAAATAAAAAAATATCATTAGATGCTTAAACGTAATTCACATTTAAAATCGGAACACCCTTTATTATCAATGGTTGTACTATTTACTCAAGAAGGATCGAAATTAATAGAATTCGATCGACATGTTATACCAAAATGAAACAAAAGAAATGTCCAACTAAGAAGTATTTAGTTTCAAATCTGCTATTTATTTTTATTTGTCAAGCTAAATTTCCAGAGACACCGGTCACAAGGAATTAGTAGCGTAAAAGAAAAATTGTACCTTGAGAAATAAAATAGATTTTTCCGGAAAACATTTACTTGATATTATGGGGTGTAAGGAGATTTTTCTTTGTTCTCTGTCTCATATGGGTGGGCAGTGAGTACAAATTTCTTTCTGTCTTATACTCACTGGAAGGTTATTTATATTATTAATATATATATATATATATATATATATATATATATATATATATATATATATAATATTTATTATATTAGTAATCAATTTATTGAATTTTTCTGAAGAAGTGTTGGAAGAAAAAGATTCTATTAAAAGAATGCGCTTCATCATTTTAAAAGAATATAACAAAAAAACTAAAGATCTTTTTTCATTCTTTAAATAAAATAAAAAAAAAGTTATAAAATTTACCCCTTGCATATTCGAATTTGGAACGATATAAACGAGCAGTGAAAAAATATTTTGAATTTATGGAGCTAGTGTATGTACATACGCAGATATTTTACTACCCCCCACACACACTCTAAAGATGGTCTCAGATAAGATTGAGTAACTGAAAAAATAAATAATACTTGAAAACATTTTGTAATTTTTCTTAATTTTCTACAGCCACGAAGAATTTAATTCGTGGACTTGAAAGGATTAAAAATAAAATAATGATATATAAAACGTCTAAATTATTTAACCAAACGTGCTTGAATGAAAATATGCTACCGAAATACACACACACAAACACACACACACATACACACACACACACACACACAAATATATATATATTCAATGGGATCCTTTCATATTCGCGGATAAGGTTTTTGATGTCATTATTGAAGAACGCGAAAAAATCACCATGTTGATAGTTATTCCTTTTATTTTCAAGTACTTTCGACATTGCAATGTCATCATCAGGTTATTGTTTATTACAAGATAAATATTTTAATGTTCATTATTTTCAAAGACAAAACTGTTGTGTTATCTGAAAGTTAAATTTCTTACAAGTCGAGTGAGAAACTCTGTATCAGTCCGTGACCGCTGAAACCGTTTAAGGGGAGGTAACTAAGTATAGTTTTTTTTTTTTTAACGAAATGAGTAGTAAAAAAGAAAAAATATTAATGCAAACCTTGGCATTTCAGACTATCTATTGTATATGTTTTAAAACATTTGTGGACTATTCATAATTAATTTAATGTTTGGCTTCAATTTTTTTTATAATAGACTATGAGAGGATACTACTGAAAATAAGCAGACGGAACATGTATAAATTATTCAACGAAACATATCTCGATGAAAACTTGCTGCCGAAATATATATATATATATATATATATATATGGCGTTCACCATAGTATGAGAGCCCAATAATACGTGAAACTTTATAGTCTGTAAATAGATAATTTGGTTAAATACATATTAATTTATTCCTTATTGTCGCTCTAGTTACATATCGACCACTTTCTTGAGAAAAAAAAATATCTTAAAATACCGTAAATTCTAGTAACTTTTACATATATATATATGACGTCGTCCCCCGTCGCAGCGCCGACTGTGACGCTCTATCTGATCTACCACGGCGCCAGTTGTGGCGTCCCCAAACAGCACCACTTGTGACGTCTTCGCCGCAAAAGGGGACTCACTTCTGACCGTTCTGGGTTGTGACGTCGTTTTCCTTGGAGTTTTAACGCCGTTTTTTTCCCTCTAAAATTTGTGTTTCGGTTGTCTTTACAAAGTCGAAAAATTTCGGTGGTTGGTTAAATCGCCTTAAAAAAATTTTCTTGGTTGAAGAGAGTCGAATTTTGGGGAATCTTGGTCGCTATTTAGGGAAATTAAAACCCAAATTTTGGGCCATTCTTTCCCCCCAGGCCCGCCAAAACCGGGGTGTCATTTGTCCGGGGGGGGGTTCCCATAATTCTAAATACTTCCCCCTTTTATTTTTGGGTTAATTTTCCCCTTTTTTCCTTTTTGGGGTTTTTTTTCACCCCACTTTCCCATATTCTGAGGGGGAACCCCCCCCATTCTTCGTAAACTTTCATCTTTTTCTGGGTGGGGGGGTCGACAGCCCTTTTTGTGCGTCACGTGTCCCTCCGGGCCAATGAGGTCTTTGGGCGGGTTTTTCTCCCGTGCGTCATGATCCCAAATTGACCAATGATGTTTTGGGCGTGAACAATCCCGGGGTTTGTTTAAAAAAAAGCTTAACTAAAAAAAATATCTCTTCTTTCCTTTTCTTCCCTTTTTCCGCCTTTTTTTCTAATCACGAACGGAAAAATGAAAATTTTTCAACCGTGGCGTTTTTCAGGGAGTTTTTTCCCAATTCATGATTTGGTTTTTCCGCTTCCCAGAAAAGTTTTCCCCAAAATTTCAGTCAGTTGTCTTCCAAGGGAAAAAAAAAAAAAGGTTCCCCATTTATTTTTTTCCTAATGTTCTTAAAAAATTTTTTATCCCGTTGTTTTTTTTGAAAAGAATTTGGTCGCGCTCTTCTTTTGGGATTTAATTTTTTATATCTTCCAAAATCCATGGCCTGTTTCTTTTTATCGAAAAAAGATTTCCTTAATTTTTTGGGGTGGTCAACTTCGTTTACGACCTAGATAAAAGCCGTTATCAAAAAACCCCCCCTTTTTTTTTT
>CAHIKZ030003907.1:2500-52321 GCA_903632075.3 Acanthosepion pharaonis | reverse complement strand
AAATTAACATATTCTCAAAGTTAACTAAATTATCAGTCATCAGACTATTACTCCACAGATAATAGCAAACTTTCTTGGTTTGCAAACAAGACTTTTTTCCGGTGATATAATGAGAATTTAAATTAGAATATTGATACAGTCTGACAATTAACTTGTGTTCAAGAGAAATTTGAAATTTGCATTGTATCAGTCAGTCAATATAACATCTTGGATTTTAAAATCTTAAGGAAAAAATTATTTTGTGTTTGGTACCAACACTTAATGTAAAGGAGTTCAATGAATCTATGCAATTTAATAGAAAAGTGCACTTGTAGCCTAAATAATTTACCATTTAATGAAATCTAATTTTTAATAAATGATTGTAACTTTGATTTATAATCTCATTTTTAGAAGGCACTTGTTGAAAATATCAAGGTAAAAATGCTAAAGAAATATAGAAAACAATAAATTCTTGGTTATTTAAATTAACATTTCCTTAAAGTTGAATTTTCGTTTTTGTTGGTTACTGTTGTTAAGAATAACAATGACAATGTGATGGAAATTGAGAATTAAAGAAAAACCAGGATTTTACTCAGAAGCTGGGAAAGATATGTAAATTATAGGCAGGTTCTTTGAGAACAGAGCTATAAACACTGGAATCAGTAAAGAATTGCAACTGTACAGGTTAGGGTGTACCTGGGGTTGGATTCAATGTGGATACTTAGGATAGTGCTGGAAACTTGAGGAGGCTTGCTGTCACTCAGTATCCATTACAAATCTTGTGGGAACATGCAAATGCATTAAATAATGATATAGCAGCAAAACTATCTTTTATTCCCCCAAAATGGCTCATATGTCCTACAGTTTTAGCATGCTAAGTTTAGGTACGCTGATGGTTATCAGCAAGAGAGACAGAACAAAAGGTGATTGCTTAAAATAAAAAAAAATTAAAAGATCTTAAAATGCAGCAAAAAGTGGACAGTAATTAAAAAAAGAAATGGATTGGGAAAAATTAATTTTACATGTTCTTTTTTAATCATTTCATCCCAAGCAAGGCAGGGATGCCATTAGTATGCAGGATATTACAGGGAGTGAAAGTGAGAGAAAACAGTATAGGGAGGATTGAGGAAAGGACAAAAGATGAACAAGATTTAAGAAGTTGGTGATTGACTTTGTATTTAAACTTTTGAAAATTGTATTTATCAGAGAAGTGACTAAACGGAAGGGAGTTCTGCAGACAGGAAGTGCGAGGAAAGAAACAGTAAATGGCTGGGACCTAGATGCCAATCTAGTAGCATGCTTAAATCCATATAGTCAGGTCACCAAAGCAGTTGTCATGAAAATTATATGTAGAAAAGACAGAGGGAAGTCACGTCACATCAGTAAGAAAGTCACTGAAGTCAAGATTCCAAATCAGGATCAATTTGATTGCAGATCATTCGAGATGAATAGCAGGAACACCAGACCAGATATGGCAGCAGTATTCAATGCACAGGTGAATGGTAGATTTGTAAAGGTGCATGTAAGTATTCATTCAATTTTGAAATGTTGATGATTTTCGGATGTGTGGCTGGTGAAATGAATAGTGGCTTGGAATGAGAAATTGGAGAGCCAAGTTCAAATTCCAGTTTAATTCCTTATATTAACATGCACACAAATACCCTTAAGAAGGAATCCATATCTTCTCCTCCTCCTCCAAATATGAGTAAATAGCAAGACAGACTTGGCCCTATAACCTTGGTTGGTAACCAGTCTAGGAGAAAGAAAACTGAAGTCAAATCAGCCTAGAGGGGTTTGGGTTCCATCAGGCTGCTGTTAGGGCTGCAGTACATGTGGTGCCCCTATGATCCTAATGGGTTATGGGACTCATCATTGATGATTTTGAACATATTAGTTAATGTTAATTACAATGCATTTTATATCCAAATAAATCAACACAATATTATTTACTTACATTTTACTTTGTAATAACAAAATAACGTAAAGAGATTTTTGATATTTTTTTCAACCTACCTTCTTACCCCACAAAGTTAAATGGGGAGGAAGAAGATTATGTCATACCGCAATTCTCTGTAGAGAGGGTCTATCAAGAATCTCAAGATTTTACCTGTGCTTGAACACTAATTATTGGTGCTGGTGAGGAAAACATACCATATATTTCCATGTATAAGGTGATCTTTAAATCTTAAACATTAATCCCCCCCACCAAAGGCTTTGTCTAATACAATAGTTACAAAAAGCTAACCTTACATCTTATGGTGTATAGGCACTAGTAAGTAGGTTATTATGTTTGCGCCATAAATTGCTGTAGGCTGACAACTGCGTATCAATAAATTATATTATACAGTATTTATTTACTATGTTATGCAGCAAAACATTTAAGATGCTATAACATCTTTATTTCTCATTGCAGAATAAAAAACATAAAACATACACATACATAATTAAAACCTTTCAAAATTACTATGGTCATCGCCATTCTGATGCAAAGAACTCATCCTAAACATTGCCATTTACAGTTTTGTCATATGGGTCCGAGTTGGTCATCTTATACTATGGATATTGAATAAAATCATGAAAATTTACAGAGATTTCAAGTCTCGTCTTATCTAAAAGTCACCTTATCTGTGGAAATAGACAGTAATTACTTTGTTAATGAGACAAATAAAAAAAATTATTTGTCACTTATAAATTTCACTTTTATAGTACATTAGTTTTACCCAGGACAGAATAGAGTGAGGGGCAGGTATGCTTACAATTGCTGTGTGTGGGTGGGGCTATACCTTCTGGTTGAGGCTAAGGAGATGCTCTATGGTAAGGAATATTGCTATTACTATAAACAATATATTTTGTGGGTACATGTATTTGAACAGACATGTCCCTTTTTTTATAGAAATCAAATTAATCTCTATCAGGCAACATATATTTTAATAAGAAATAATGTCAGATTAAAAAATCTGGGACTTGCTTGAAAATTACTTATTATAGGTATGAAAATAAAGTCAGCAAATATAGACTTTGAAATGTCCCAACAAGAGATCTACATTTCTTTGATGGGGTATTTCAGCCTTGTTTTCTGTAATGGATTTTTCATGGCTTAATGATAAAGTGCAATTGGCTTAAAAATGGTTTCCCAGATTAAAAATAGAACACAGGTTTCATTCTTAACAGGAGGCACATTTTCTTGCCTAAGACTATTAATCACTAAGCCAGCTGCCATTAATTCCACTCTTTTTTAAAAAAGAAAAAAAAGAAAGGGGGATGCCTTCTAAAACACATGTACCCACTAAATATAACATAAATAATGATATATTATTATGTTCAAAATTCTTTTATTATGAGCTTGCACTTAATGAACAATTTTAATTGTAGCCTATATTGCTAGTTTTGCCCGGATCTGTTAGCAGCTTTGGTTAGGCTTGGTTTGACTTACTTGTAGTGTATTGAACATTGAACATTGGTTTCCAATTCAGTGCTTTAAAAGTAAGCCATCTCTATGTTCTACATTTTATACTGTATTTTGTATAATCTGCAAAATCAAGAAAAATAAAATTTAACTAAGAAATAGATTAACAAATTCAATCTTAATTTTTTTGTGACAATTTCGTTTATGTCTGGTCAAGATAAAACCAATATAATGCTTCATACACCACATTTGATGCATGGTCAGAATTCAAGATTTTCTCAGACAGACATTAATAATATTTCAGGCCTCATGGTGCAACCACAAATGGCTTCCAACAAGTTCATTCCTATTTTTTTTCTGGTGTGTTTTTTTTTTTTTTTTTTAAGCAGTCTTCAGCCTCATAAACAATCCCTGTTTACTCTGCCATGCCTCATATTTGCAAAATTATTATAGCCAAATGTGATCTTGCCCAGACCCCAGCAATTTTTCCCCATCCTGTCCTTTGTTTGAATTATTGATAGGAATGACTGTTGACATTGGAGATTCTTAAATGCTTATTCTTGAAATGATCCCAGTAATTTTTGCTCCTTGATTGCAAAGAAAAAGTGACAGAGGTCATTCCATGTTTTCTTCTTTATATCCATTTTTTTTATTTTGTTGCTCTTAACTACTACCAATCAGCTGTATTGTAAGTGAACAGGTTATGAGGTAGAAGAGGTTCATTGGTTACAATTATGATGAATTACTGTAGGGAATGCATCAAAATGATATTGACAGTTAATTGGAACAGAATGCACAAACAATAACTGTCAAACAGCGTCAAATGTCATCAAAGATTGTATACTTTTTTGATTTTACGTTGGGCAATAGTTTGTGCATTGTCAGTTTTTGCATCATCAGGGAGTGATTTATTTGTCACAAAATTTTAGGTGATAAATGAAATGAGATTTTTATTGCTTCTTGTTTCATTCCCTTCTTTATTCAAACATCATACCTTTTCTTTATCTCTCTCTTTCTTTGCTCTCTCTCTCTCTCTTTCTTTGCTCTCTCTCTTTCTTTGCTCTCTCTCTTTCTTTATCTCTCTCATCTTATTTTCTTTCTCATGCAAAATCTTCTCTTTTGTCTCCCACTCATTTTTGTTGTTTGTTTCTCATGCACATTACTTTGTTCTCATTGTCTCGCTCATATTCTTTCCTTTGTTCTCATTGTCTCGCTCATATTCTTTCCTTTGTTCTCATTGTCTCGCTCATATTCTTTCCTTTGTTCTCATTGTCTCATGCATTCTTTTCTTTGTTCTCTTTGTTTATCACTATTTTCTCTTTATTCTCTTTGTCTCTCTCACTCTTTTCTTTCTTTCCTTTGTATCTTGCATTAATTTCTTTGTTCTTTTTGTCTCTCATAAACTTTTCTTTGTTCTCTTTATCTGTCACTCATTTCTTTTTTTCTTTTGTCTCTCTCTTTTATTTGTTCAATTAGTCTCCCTCTCTTTTATTTGTTCAATTTGTCTCCCTCTCTTTTATTTGTTCAATTAGTCTCCCTCTCTTTTATTTGTTCAATTAGTCTCCCTCTCTTTTATTTGTTCAATTAGTCTCCCTCTCCTTTATGTGCTCAATTAGTCTCCCTCTCCTTTATGTGTTCACTTTTTCTTCACTTTTTTATTTCTTCTCTTTGCCTCTCTCTGTGTCTGCTTTGTCTGTCTCTCTCTGTGTCTGCTTTGTCTGTCTCTCTCTGTGTGTCTCTCTCTTTCTTTGCTTTGCTCGCTCTCTCTCTTTCTTTGCTCTCTTTCTTTGCTCTCTCTCTTTCTTTGCTTTGCTCTCTCTCTATTTTGCTTTGCTATCTCTCCCTTTCTTTCCTCTCTCCCCCTTTCTTTCCTCTCTCTCCCTTTCTTTCCTCTCTCTCCCTTTCTTTGCTCTCTCCCCCTTTCTTTGCTCTGCTCTCCCTCTCATTCTTTGCTCTGCTCTCTCTCTCATTCTTTGCTTTGCTCTCTCTTTCTTTCTTTGCTCTCTCTCTCTTTGCTTTGCTTTCTCTTTCTTTGCTTTGCTCTCTCTCGCTCTCTCTCTTTCTTTGCTTTGCTCTCTCTCTTTCTCTTTGCTTTGCTTTCTCTTTCTTTGTTTCTCTCTCTCTCTCTGTGCTTTGTTTCTCTCTCAAAATAAAAATCTCTCTTTCCCTCTCTCTCTTTGCTTTGTCTCTCATACTTTGCAATTCTTGCACTGGTTGCATTGTCCTTCAATCTCTCTGGTTGCATTGTCCTTCTCTCTCTCTCTCTCTCTCGGGTTGCATTGTCCTTCTCTCTCTCTGGTTGCATTGTCCTTCTCTCTCTATCTCTGGTTGCATTGTCCTTCTCTCTCTCTCTGGTTGCATTGTCCTTCTCTCTCTCTCTGGTTGCATTGTCCTTCTCTCTCTCTCTGGTTGCATTGTCCTCTCTCTGGTTGCATTGTCTTCTCTCTCTCTGGTTGCATTGTCCTTCTCTCTCTCTCTCTCTGGTTGCATTGTCCTTCTCTCTCTCTCTGGTTGCATTGTCCTTCTCTCTCTCTCTGGTTGCATTGTCCTTCTCTCTCTCTGGTTGCATTGTCCTTTTCTCTATCTCTGGTTGCATTGTCCTTTTCTCTCTCTCTGTGGTTGCATTGTCCTTCTCTCTCTCTCTCTGGTTGCATTGTTTCTTTTCTCTCTCTCTGGTTGCATTGTCCTTTTCTCTCTCTCTGGTTGCATTGTCCTTCTCTCTCTCTCTCTGTTGCATTGTCCTTCTCTCTTCTCTCTGGTTGCATTTTTCCTTCTCTCTTCTCTCTGGTTGCATTGTCCTTCTCTCTCTCTCTGGTTGCATTGTCCTTTTCTCTCTCTCTGGTTGCATTGTCCTTCTCTCTCTCTCTCATTTTGCATTGTCCTTCTCTCTCTCTGGTTGCATTGTCCTTCTCTCTCTCTGGTTGCATTGTCCTTCTCTCTCTCTCTTGCATTGTCCTTTCTCTCTCTCTCTGGTTGCATTGTCCTTCTCTCTCTCTCTGGTTGCATTGTCCTTCTCTCTCTCTGGTTGCATTGTCCTTCTCTCTCTCTCTCTGGTTGCATTGTCCTTCTCTCTCTCTATGGTTGCATTGTCCTTCTCTCTCTCTCTCTCTCTGGTTGCATTGTCCTTCTCTCTCTCTTTGGTTGCATTATCCTTCTCTCTCTCTCTTTGGTTGCATTATCCTTCTCTCTCTCTCTTTGGTTGCATTATCCTTCTCTCTCTCTCTTTGGTTGCGTTATCCTTCTCTCTCTTTCTCTCTCTCTGGTTGCATTGTCTCTCTCTTTCTTTCTCTTTCTCTCTCTTTCTTTCTCTTTGCTTTGTTTCTTTCACTTTCTCTCTTTGTATGCTTTGTCCCTGTCTCTTCATTTTGTCCTTTTTGCTTTGCCTCTTTCTTTGTTTGATTTGTCTGTCTCTCTCTTTGTCTCTCTCTCTTTGTCTCTCTATCGCTTTCTCTCTGTCTGTCTCTTTCTCTCTCTGTCTCTTTCTTTCTCTCTCTGTTAGATTTTTTCTGTTTTCTCCCTCCCTATTTGTTTTTCTCCCTCTCTCTCTGTCTCTTTTTTGTTTGTCTCTCTTTGTTTATGTTGTCTCTCACTCTGTCTTTCTTTGCTTTATCTCTCTATTTGCTTTGTCTCTCTCTCTCTCTCTCTCTCTGTTAGCTTCGTCTATTTATTTCTGTATCTTTATTTTCTTTGTCTCTCTCTCTCTCTCTCTCTCTTTCTGGTTCATTTTGTTTCCTTTTCTCTCCCATTCTTTCATCCTTCTGACATCTGTTGCATTTTGATTTCTTTTCTTTCATTTTATCACTATTGATATATTTTTCTCACACTGCTTTTAATTTTCTGATATTTTTTTTCTTCTTGAATTTTCTTTTCCATGTTTGCTTTTAATTTTTCTCTCTATTTTTCTCTTCTCTTTTCAGTTTTTCCTTGATCTTCTTTTCCTTTCTCCATTTTCTTCTCTCTCTCTGAGGTTTCTTCTTTTCTCTTTCTCTAATTTGTTTCCTTTCATTCACCTTCAGTCTTCATGTTTCTCTCTCAAACTTCTTTTTATCTTTCTCCTCTTTCCATCAGTCATTCTTTTTTTTTCCCACTGCCTTTCTCTTTTTTTTCCCCCACTGCCTTTCTCTTTTTTTTTCCCCACTGCCTTTCTCTTTTTTTATACCGTCTATGTCTCTCTTGGTTTGACATTCTCACACTCTGTTCCTCCCATACATAATCAATGAAGGTGGAAATTTCAAGCAGCCAAAATGATTTACTGAGGTCAGGGGAATAAAGCAGTTGTATTCATTTAACTGAAAAGAAAGCAATACAATAAAGTCCGTCCCATTTCCAGACACAACCATTTGGCCATTGGTCTGATACTCCTAGATTTAACATTTTAGTGGTTAGATTATGGAGACAGGGATTAAAAATATTGCTTTTTATAGTGGAACCTGATTGTATTATCAAGTATTTTAGTTTAAAGAATGTCACGTTTGAGATATGAATTCAAACAAAAAAATAACATAACATAAAAAATAATCAAATCATTTTATCCAATGATCTTCTTTCATCTGGTAATCTAAATAGGCACTGTGCAAAGATGTTTAGGGGAAAATGAAGATAGTTCAATTAATTAAAAAACAAGACACACAAAACAAAATATTTAAAAGAAATTAGAATTCTAATGGTTAACAGCCTGAAAAATATAATTGGTAAGTTGAGTTCAAATTCTGGTTGTGTTTGCTGCAATGCCCTTAGAGAAGGCAGGAATACTAATCTATGGGTTACATATCAGCATGCAATAGATTATATAGCGTTAGTTTACAACCAGTCTAAGAGAAGTACAACCATATGTTCAAAAAAAATGAATGCTATACAAATGGTTTCAATTTTTTTTAAAGAACAATTGATTAATTTTTCTAATTTGAATGTTTAAAAACATCCACCCATTAAATTTATTTGAGTAACAGATGCATGCTGGGATTACTTAAACCAATAAAATTGAACAGACAATAAATTTTCTCTCCCACATATTTTTTTGAATTGAAGTGTTTTTTTTTTAATTATTCTTATTATATCCACTTGACTGTATCCCTTTCTTAAATTTTTGTTTCTGGGATGACCTTTTTGAACTTTTTCATTTGTTAAAATTTTTGTCTTGCACATATATTTTTTCTTAGTATTATTTTACTCTGTTCTTTTTCTTTGTTTTCTCATTGTTGAAAATTTCTTCAATTACATTTGTTGAAAAGTTTGTCAATTAAAATTTAACCAAACAAAATTTATGTCCAACAACATTTTAATAAAAGTAAAAATGCTATGGAGGGTCAGGATTGCTTATGTCCTAATTGGACATGATACTTGAGGTGGATGATAAGAATTTTTAAATATTTATGCTGTTTACATAATTTTTGTTGCTAAAATATTATTTAGAAAATTTTTGACAATGAAAAATTCAAATATTTGATCAAAGACAGATATCTATGTTGAGAAGTTTTAACTGTTTTCAGACCATTATTTAAAAAAAAAATTCCCAGTTTGATAGTCTTGAGTATAATGAACTACATCTGACAGCAAGAGGCCATGATTGGGAGATTGGAAGTTTTGAGAAGCATGGAAACACCTCAATTGCTGTTGTTCCCTGATCCATTCTTTATTTAAATTTGGTGGTATTTTTTTTTAGTTAAATTTCCTATAATATGGGCAAATAATGAATTTTTTAAAAAAAAAATCAAAATCATTTTTTATAGTAAAATACCATCAATGCCTTTTTATTAAAATTATATATATATATATATATATATATATAACCAATAATGAGTGAGCATGTGTGTGTCTGTGTATGTCCATGAATGTACATGTGTGTATGTATGTTTGTGCAAGTATGAGTGACGTCCTGACAACAGTTTTTTTTCCCACTTCCATAAAAACACTGATATATTAATTTATTTATTTTTTTTTGTTTCTTGATAATTTACAAAAAAATATTAAACACTAATTATTTATTAGATTGTTTATTTACAAGAATAATTTTATATTTACAACATTCTAAAAAATAATACAATTGTTTTAAAACTAATGAAATGTGATATTTATCATTTACCAATTTATAAAGAAAAAATATGAAAACAATTTTTATTCATAAATTTATAAACATTTACTAAATTATTAAAATGTATGAACCAACTATAAGTAAATCTTTATTATTTACCATTTTATAAAGTTTGAATCAATTGGCAATTAGTTGATGTTTTGCCAACCATTCCAATAAAATAATCTAATAAATACTGTTTATTATTTTTATTGTAAATTATCAAGAAAAAAAAATGTATAAATTCACTTTCATAGGTTTAAGTTTTATTACAATTCTAATCATCACATTTTAAAACTAAAACATAGTTAAAATAATAGTAGTTAAAATAATAGCAGTGTCAATGAAAAACTGTCATTTTGACATTCAGTTTTTTTTTTGCATACAAAGGTTCAAGATTTTTTTTTCTTGTCAAAAATTTAAATATATTAATTGTTTTTTCTTCAGGTATATCTATTCTTTTACTGTTTATTATACTATTTCCTCTGTCTTTGGTCAAAGGATACAGCTGATGTAATTTATTTTATGAGATTTTTAAATAAAAATGAAAGCAATTCCAAAATTAATTTAAAGAGTTATTTGCTTTTTTCTATGGTTCACTGTTTTCAGGATACTTATAGGCAATTACATAATTTTATGAAATTCTCTAATTGCTGGATTATTAAATAATCAAGCCAACTCATTTTCTTTAAATCTTAATGCATTTGTAAAATGCATAGAGACTTGTATTTAAGTATAAAATAGTATACCAAAAATGCAATTTTAAATTTACTATTACATATTTTTTTTTAGCACTCTACATTATTAATATTAATTCCTTTCCATTTTCTTTTTCAAGGTTTTCTCAATTGCAATATCCTTATTGTTAATTTCACTCAAAGTTGTTTTCTGTTGCCATTTCAGGATATGACAATACAACTATGAAATTCAAACACTATTGATCAATGATCAGTCACCTTCAGTGGCCTGATAAAAACTTTTTCACAACAAATGAAGTCATATATAGAATGATAAAGGTTAAACATGGGTAAATCTAGTGACCTTGAGTTTGAAATATAGATGAAATCTCTCTTGGTCAACTTTGATTTTATCCTCCTAGAATAAAGATGCAAGATTTTTAACAGATTGATTCATTTTTTTTTATTAAAAAAAAATTGAATGAACACCATAAAATTTACTTTGATCTCATTTTAATTATAATCAATAAATTATTTTTTGAAAATTAATATTATTTGTTATTTGAATGTTTGATACTGTAACGGATATTGGTGTGGAAATTTGAATTGGTGAGCCAAGTTCAAATTCTATCTTAGTTTGTTGCATTTAATTTCAACTTTAATGCCTTGCAAAAAGGCACAAATTCATGTCATCTCCCCACCAATTATGGGTTAAATAATGGGTTAGACTGGGTTCTCTAGCCTTTGTTATTAGCCAGTATAAGAGAAAAACTACCATGAATTCAAAAACATGCAGAAGGTAATGGGGAAACCATTTCACTAACTTTTCAAGAAGTCAAAAAAATTCACAGATAATATAAATGAAAAAAGGATCTGTGGAAGGCTATGATTGTATGTCTTGAAAAGATTCAAAGCATTTTTTTTTAAAACATTGGTATTTTTAAATTTCAACTTTGGATTTTTTTTTTACATTTACATAATAAACTTAAGTTTTTTTTTTTAAATGGTATTTTAATTTTTTTCATATTGTTCTTAGTTTTTCTTTAATAAACTTACAATGAAATATTCTAAATTTTTCTTTAATACAATTCCATTCCATCATAGCATTAAACTTATTGTTGGGCTTTGTAATTAACATTCTTCTATATGTTGTGTCCCTTCAGGATGTTGCAGATCATGGCTCTCCACAATTTCCTGTCTTTTGTAGCTTTTAATAAATTTTTTTTTTCCTATAAACTTTCTCTTCCATCCATTTAATCAACCTCTCTAGGTAGGTTATGCATTGTTTTCTTGTCCCTCTTGCCTTCAATCTGTCCTAGGATTATCAAAAAAATTTCCAAGCCCTCTTCCTTATTATATGCCCTAGAAATGTCAACTGTCTCTTTCTGATGTTAAGGGTAAGGTTTTTTTCCATTTTCTAAAACTATGTTGTTGCTCACATGTTCAGTCCATGGTATTCTCAGCATCCTTCTGTACTACCATATTTCTTCAGTTACTTCAAGCTTCTTCATCCATGAGCAGATAGTCCAGCATTCACTGCCATATAGGAGAACTGGTATTACGATCCAGGGGTAGATTGTTCTATTTCCATGTGCCCTGCCAGCTATCCAGAAAAGACATCTAATTTAACCAGTGGATGAAATAAAGGGTTCAGTTCAATTTTTTTAATGTATATCACTTGAAGAATGCCTGACTGTACAACGGATGAAATATGTGAATATGACAGTAAAGATGAGGACAACAGTTTGAATGATGTAATTAACATATGAAAAAGATTGAATTGTAGTTAAAATTTCATTATTCTTTTTGCACAAATTCAGTATTCACTTAAATAGCATTGACGTTATAAGTAAAACATTTAAAATCTCAAATATCCTTAGCAGTAGAGTGCAGAATGGGAGCAGTGGGTTTATAGGGCATCCATGCAGAGAATGAAATAAAAAAATAGTTTATATTTAATTTGAATAAAGTGTTTATTTCATTTTCATCTGTTTTTTACATAGTTAAAATGTCTTCCTTTCTCAAATTTCTCAGTACTAGGCTTTATAAGCATTCTACTTGAGTTTTAACAAATATACAATCAAGGAGTTGGGCCCAAATATCACTAAATATTACCAAACCTCTGCATGTCATTGATATTTAGCCTATTAATATAACAGAGTTTTGTGATGTGAATAGGTGCTAAAAAAAGCTTTTGGTCTGATCTGCTTCCCAAAATATTTAATCAGATTTTTTTAAAAATTTGGTTGAATGTAAAGAACTTTTTCAGCACTTGCACATACATTGTATTACAGTAATAAATCAATACATGTAAAGTATTATAATTGTCTTGTATCAAGATATCAACTCTGGTATTTTTCAGGCTGGAATTATTGAAGAGATGCTGGAAGACACAATGGAAGGATTTGAAGATCAGGATGAACTTGAAGATGAAGCCCAAGAAGAAGTAGATAAAATTTTGTTTGATTTAACGGAAACAATGTGAGAATTTAAAATTCTTTTTTCTTATTTTATTTTAACTCCCCAAAACACATATAATGAGTATTTAATTATTTTTTTTTTTTTATTGTTTTACCCAGACCAGATATGGCAGCAATGTGTCATGTTGGTGAGAAAGTAACTAACGTTGAGATGCCAGATCAAGATAGATTACATTACAGGCCCTTCTTTGTATTTTGTCAATAATCTCAATATATATAGCTGGAGCACTAGACCAGATATGGCAGCAATGTGTCATGTTGGTGAGAAAGTAACTAACGTTGAGATGCCAGATCAAGACAGATTACATTACAGACCCTTCTTTGAATTTTATCAAGAATCTAGAGATGTATTTCTAAGAGCACCAGACCAGATATGATGACAGTATTCAATGAATAGTAAATTTATAAATGTGCAAGATGAATTCTGATGAGAATTTTTCTGGCATGCCACAGTGAATTAACTTTCTAGCATTAGATATAGCAATTGATTCAATATAGTTACTCCAATTCATCCCAGTGGAAATGTGATCCCAAGAAGGCATAGTGTTTGCTTTTTGAGTTTGCATCAGCCATGCTGATGGCAGGCAGTAAAATTCTCTGTGATGATAGCAGTTTTGTTTGGAGGCATTAAAAATTTACAAGCCATTTTTTGATCCAAATTGGAGATCCTTTTTTCCTGCAGTTTTCAATTTTACTTTGTTGGGTTTGTTGAACTTGCTACTAAGATAGGAAATAAATAGTTGTGCCATCTGCATAAATACCTAGTTGGGAATTGATGACATTGAGGTCATTAATGAAGATTGGGAACAGTGTAGATCTGAGGATAATATTAGGTGTGTGCAAAAGGTGTGTATGCACACCATTAATAGATGAATGTTTATCAATTAATATATTTAAGCTGATAGCGTCTATATTGTAAAGGACAAAGGAAATTCAAACTGAACTTTTTGAACTTAAATCATTTATTTAAATCTTTATTTAACTTTAAATACTAGTTAGATGAAATTCTATCACAAAAGTATTCCCCCAATTCACAGTTAACCCCTAAAACTGATTTCACCTATTTTGGTATTTTGATGTCTGTCAGTCTGTCTTAAGCAAGAATATTGTCTTTGAAAGTCTTATACAATAGCACCTATCAGAAGGATCATAGTTCATAGGTTGATGAGTTATTGAATTTTGATCTGTAGATCTATATAATTGTCTGAGCTATGTAATTCATATTAACCCTTGATTTAAGTGCATTAAAGAAAGATGGGATTATGTTAAAAAATTTGTGTAAAATGATTTTTTCACTAGGCCGATAGATGTACATGTATTTCATATTTGATCATATCTAAGAACCATTTTTTAAAAAGAAGAGAGTTGCTCAAAAAATATCTCCTTTGTTTCATACTGCAAATTTGTGATGTTTGATAGGTTAATATTTACATAGATGCTGTAAATTACCAAGTACTTGTACCTAATCTAAACTTCAAAATACTCTAATCTATATAATAAATTTAAATGTCAGTGTGTCACTGTCACAAATTTTCAACTTTACTCCTAGAAGCCATAGCCCAACATATCATACCATTTTGAAATCAGGCCAACTTTGAGGAAATTAAAAATATTCCAGGCAATTCTGAAATTTTGGATTCCCAAGTTTTCATTAATGTGATTGTTTTCAGATTTTGCCATCTTGGCTTTCTACTGATAAAAACAATTAAAGGGAAGCAACTCTTTAACTTTTAATAGGCTTCACTCAAATGAAAAATTATTGTTCTCAAATTACAGTGTTTCAAAATAAAAATTGTCCATGTCTTCAACTTTACTCCTAGAGGCCATAGCCCAACATATCATACCATTTTGGAATCAGGCCAACTTTTTTAGCAAATTAAAACATTCTGGGCCGGATCTGGACCTGCAATCCTGAAATTTTGGATTTTTCCAAATTTTCATTACTTTACTTGTTTTTATTTTTTTTTTTTTTTTTTTTTTAATGTTTTTTTTTGTATAACAATTTTTATAACTTGGAAATAAATTTGTATAATCAAAATTAATTGTGAAATCCAGCAAAAGTCACCCATGAAATAAAAAATAATTGTTTGTACAGAAAATAAGGATCTACGTACATCAAATTGTCTTTAAATTAAGTGGCAGCAGAAGAATTATCATTGAACTTTTAAAAGGTAAGCTTAAATATTAATTCAATACTTAAATGCAGCGATCAATTTTGAGTTCTTCTTTCCACAAGAGCTAGCTTAAATGTCACCTGAAAGGGCAGCTTTTAAGGTAGTTTATAATAAAACATTCACTGCAATTTTGGATACAAAAGGAAAAATAAGAGTTACTCCCCTTGAACCATGAAAGCAATGGTAATGGCTAATATAATATATTAATATATATTTTTAACCTCGCATAATCTGGTATCCCTGAATCTGAGCTCAAGGAAAATCATTTCCTGTGACTAACTTTTCTAGGGCTTTTAAATGAACTATGAATCATTGAAATCAGACCAGTGGGAGTGGAGGGGTTGCTTGGACACACACACAAAAACACACACACAGACACTGTACTTTATATATAAGATATATATATATATATATATATAGAGAGAGAGAGAAATAGCTTTGTCATATTGCGACTTTCATAATAATGGCAGTCAGGGGGCCCAACTCATTCAGAAATATGTAAACTATCAACTATATAAACTGCTTCCTCAAACCAATAAATAAAAATGGCTTTCAACAAATGAAGTCTTAGTGAATATCTTTCTTCTTTGGACATCATGGACTAGCCCAAAAGAATCCCAAACCCAGAACTGTACCAAATAACAGAAACCACATCATACATATAATCACAAAGAACAGTACCATATAAGAGAAATTACACCATTACTGAACATGGTCTACAAGATGTTCAGCAAATTCCCTGGCAAGTGCAATATCATGAATTGAATATGCATGATACATGCTGATATGATGAATGACTCATTCAATTAGCCCAATTAAAGCACTTTGGTTGTATTTCATGAATAGGTGAACAAAACATGGAACAATGTACTGCAGGATGATTTCACAATTTTACTGTAGGTTCGGGGTAACCTTGTAGATGGGTGCTAGAGAATCATAAAGAACTGTACCAAATAACTAAACAACATTACATGAGGACTTTTAACAGCAACAATGACTAAAATGGTTAACACATGTAACTTGAAGAGAAAATAATGACATAATGAAGATGTTGATATTCCACATTACTTTAAAAAATGTGGGTAGGAAGGAAGGCACCACCAGAATTGGAAAGAGTGATAACAGTGGATTTGAATAACATATTTTCCCAAGTAATTGTTTTAATAGAAAGATTTTTTAAATTTTAACTGAAATATAAGGAAACAGCTAATATTACCCTTGAAACATTTATTCAGAGTATTGTAATTTTTTTTCTCCTGGCAGTATTAAGGTTGGGATAAATGTAACAATGGAAATTACTATGAAGTAAATAAATAGTTTATTAATTTTTTTCTTTATATAATCTTGTAATAGTTTTGTCAGTCATTCTCATCTTCCATATTCAGTTTTCTTCTTGGCAATTTGGTTGTATATTTGTTTCATATTCTCTGACTTAAATTAGTTTTTCAGGATATATTTTCAGTGTTTCTCAACTTTTTTTATTCTGGAGTGCACTTTAAATTTTAATGAGGAAAAATTAGTTTGGAAATTTGAAAATATTCAATTTTGGTATAGCATTCTCAAAGATTAGCAGTTTTGAAGAATCTGCTATTTTTTTTTTTTTTTAGTGCACAGTGTTCTATAATAATGATAGTGACTGATTTAAATCCCTTGAAGGCAAAATGGAAAGGATTATCCACATTCTTAAAGATTAAGGAATTTAGCATCCAGTTTAAATTATAAAATGATAAACACTTAGACATGAAAGTCATATGCTTGGTGTCTCTAGCTTTTTAAAAATAAAGATTTGTAAATTACTATTCTGTTAACTTGAGACATACCTGGCTACTACCCTTCATGGTGTATTAGTGTGCCCAGGCACATTAGTGCACCTGGGTGTACCAGTTGAGAAACTCTGCTTTAGATTATTTATACTCTGACTGAATCAGCAATATCTTATCTGATCAACAGTGAGAATTCGTTTTTCACTCATGATATGCCTGCAGTTTTCATTATACATGTTTTATGTTTATTCAGCAAATCAAACAATTTCTAAGTGCATAAAACAATGGATTTTACTTTAATTTTTATTGTGAGTCATTCATTTTTAGGTTTATTTTTCATCTGAGTTGATGTAAAATATTTATTCAGTGTTTCTTTTAATTTTCATGTTTTGATTGTGAGACGAAGATGATAAAGAAAGGATTTTAAAGAATTGAGATGAAATCAAAGAGGGCTCCATTCCAAAAACAAATTTTGCCTACAACAATAGAGATGAAAGAATAAAGAGATTTTGAATCTACTTGTCAGCTTATTTTACAAAACGAAAATGAAAACCTTTCTAAAGAATTCTCTGCTATAGACATTTGAATTTTTAAAAGTAAATTTTAATTAAATATTAAACTGGTACATGTCAATGTATTTTTTTCAACTGGATTTATAGTATCTTTTAAGACTATATAGATGTTATATTAAAATACAAATGTTAATTTAACTATGGCATGAATCCAGCCATTTTAAATATCTTGGGAACCAGTTGTGCAATCATGATGTAACTTGGCAACCAACGAGAAGGGAACTTACTGCACATGAACACAATCTCTTCTGGGTGATTTTGAGCACTGTGCAACTGTTGCATTTGCAATGACTGTAAGAGTAGATTTTTCACATGGTTTTTGACAAAACAATGCATCACCCATGTCTATCAGCCTATTCACCCCTGCAGTCAAGAATAGGTTTCATTTGATTTCTGTTAATACTAAACACATTAAATATCTTGTTATAAAGATCGTAATAAAGGAGGTAAGGAAACGGAATCTTAAATTATCTCTGCTAACTGTAGTTTTAAAAAACACTGCTTATTGCTATAAAACCAAAACATTAACCTAAAAACTCAAGTCATCAGATCGAGGATTTCATATGAATGCCATGCATGGCACAGAACTCCTTCAGAAATATCTGCCAGCTGTATACAACCAGTTTCTCAGATCAATGATTAAAAATGGTTTTGAGTGAATGATGCCTGTAGGTCTTAGAGAGGACCATTATTCTTTGAATCTTGTGGACTAGGGCTAAAGAATAAAAAAAACTGTACCAAATAACAGAAACCACATCACTTGAAGACTTTAAACAATAACAGCAACAACTAAAATGGATAGCATATGTAACTCAGAGAATATAATGACATATTCAAGATAATGATGATGTTTCACAATGCTTCAAACAAAAGTCTAGGAAGAAAGCAATCATCAGTACTGAAAAAAATGATAACAGTGAACTTGAGAAACTTACTTTCCTGAAAGATTTTTATAAATTTTAACCAAAAGTAGCCCTTGCTGTTAAGTCAAGGAATACTGAATGATTCCTTATAAAGGGCTAATATTATCATTACCATTTTCACAAATCAAAAATTGCTATTGAAATACAGAAGATAAAATTAAAGAAAACACAATGAAGCAGTAGACAGGATACTAAGATAAGCATGTGAGATCTCAAGGGTATTACTTTTATGATGCCCTGAAATGCCATTGTCTTAGATAAATGGTTTTTTTTTTTGTGGGGGGAGGGGATTAAATGTCTTCATTTTAGACAGACCTTGTATAATTTAGACATTTTGTATGATGATATTTTAATAACAATTATTAGAGCATTTTCCGTCAGTGTTGACTAGTTGCCCTTTTTCTCTCAGTTGGTGCCCCAATTCCACTACTGTTATACCGTATCTATGGACTATAATGGGTATATCCCATTCCTTATAAATACAGTGGAATATACTGTCTGGGGGATTCACCACTAGCTCACCACTAGCAGTTGATTACTTACTACATACTGCTAATGAATCTTGTATGTTATAAATATTACTGTTCCATTTCCAACCTTTGTTTTGGTTATTCTTATTCAGTAACCTTTTCTAGGTGACAACAGCTACTATACTGTACAGTCTACAAAATTAAAAACAAACAATAAATGCATGAAAAAAAATATAAAATAGTGACAAGTTACCCATCAACCCTGTGTGAGTGAGAGAGTGTGTGTGTATATATCTCCAAATGAGAGAAAGACAGATGCAGTAAAATTTCACTGTTCATAGGATTTACTTTTTAAAAAATGCTCAATACAAAGTAGAACAATATATTATTATTTTATTATAAGATATTACAACAAAAACATAATATAATAATAATAATATATATATTAATGTATATTTGGGTAGCAATCTTTCTTTCAAACATCTTAAATATTGCTGACAAGGAAAATTTAATTAATTTTTAAAGCCTTTCCAGCATTCTTATGTCTTTTGGGAGTAAGGGAGTACAAAAATTTTCTATAATTTTTATTGTTTCAATCACTTTCGGCCACTTCTATAGCCATCTTCAAGGGTGTTCTGTCTCTCATGTTGTTATTTTTCCTTGTGTTTTGTCTGTTACCTTGTATATTAATTTTGTGTTGTTTTGAATAGGAGAGTTCATCTTGAGTCTTTACATGTTGCAAGTGGCTGGAATTCACATGAGCATCTTTCTATTTGAAAAAAAAAACAAACTCTTAGCCCTCCATTTCCTCTATTAAATAATGTGAGGTTGATAGTAGGAAATGTTTGTGTGAGATGCTTCTGATAATGTGATTTATATAGAATTCTAGTGTTTCCAATCACGATTTTTTAAGGGTTCTTGTAAATTATGGGTTGATAGATGTTTTTTTATAGCACTTTGGTCAGAAACACTGCTTTATGGAAGTTAAAACATTGGTGGGGGGGATGTTCATATGTAAACTAAGAAGGGAAAAAGCATATGACAACTTAGATTTCTACTCCAGAATGTTTATTCTCCTATTTATGTATAAATTGTAGTGAAACAAAATTCACTATGTATCTTGGGTATGTTCGTTTTTCTTTTTGGTTCATAAGTTAGGGTAAGTAAGAAAAAGCATCATATTAATGGTTGAGTTCAAGTCAGCCTTGCACAGAGTTGGAACAAGTAAATTTGTGCTTACTTATTATTGGAGGTTTTGGAAGCCATGTGTAAACACCATGCATTGGTAAGTGGAAAGAGAATTCAGTCATCAGCAGACTACAAAAATTAATGTTCTCAACTGGAACGTAATTACCACACCGTACTACATCTTGAAGAAAGAGACTAGGGCAGGAAATGTTTATCTTTTAATGGATTTAACAGCCTCACCTAATAGATGTTTGATGAAGCCAAGTGGGGTAATGATATTTCTTTTACTTTTAGCATTATGAGAAAATTTATTTCTTTTTCCTATTTTTTATAATTCATTATTATTTTACTATTTATCAATTTTATTTCACTTTCCCACAGCTTATATATGTAGTTTTTTAAAATTCAAATTAAGAATAGCACAGCTGAAATATTAAATTATGCTTTTAAAAATTGTTATCCAAATTAAATGCTGCCACTTATGTTTCTTATGTTAGTGATATATAAAAAAGGTCAATAATAAATTTAATATTATGTGTTAATGTTATGGGCTGTTGTTCTGATGAAAGGTGAGGACATACAGACAGAATTTAGCCTTAGTTGAACTTATAAGAAATGACTGAAAGAAAGCAAGCAAGCAATAGTATCCATAGTATTATCCGTAGATTTATACATATTGGTAGCATTACAGAAAAGTGATTCATGCTTTAGCAGACAATATGACATAATCTTAGATGTATCACCAAGTTTATACTCAAATTTGCATTTGTGGTTGCACATAGATTCACAAGCTTTATTATAAATATACATTTACATATTCCAATAAACAAAATTAGTATATGTGACTGGATGTTCACACAGTGGTTTAATCAAAGATTATATGAGTCGATATTCCAGCAGAATAGATAGTGGTTCAAGAAAACTGGGAGAGTGTGATGAAAACATTCGAAACAATCATTGTCATGGAGTGTTTGACAAGATATTTTATTGATATTGTCATCACCCCAAAATAGCCTCTTTCAAAATAGTTAATATAAGTTAAAAATAAGAAAGCATGTTAGATAAAGAAATAATGAATGATGAGTCTATTTCACCATAGTTAAAGATTTTCACTACATTGGATATATTTAGATGTCTTTGCAAAACTCACATTGCCTGCTGCCTATTTTCAAGATGTATGTTTTTTATGAAAGTACATTGCCTGCTTTCAGCATATACATACATTTTCAAGACCCTATGAAATTTCAGTGTCTAACATTCATGTTATAAACTTATGATTTTTGGGATTTTGAAACCAGCATAGACAAAATATATTTGTGTACAATACAACTAGTTTTGTGATGTATTCTTGTTGATGAGCTGTAAAAAAAAATGAATTAATCAATTATTGTATTGTGCATTGGTAATATCATTTAAGTTAGTCTGTACTGCAGTGTATATTATTGAGTCAAATAGTTGTCTTACTGTTAATTATTTCCATTAAAAATAGCAATTTCATGTTTTTTTTTGTTTTGTTTTTTCAGAATGGGCCAGTAGAGCCAGGCAACAATTCTAAAACAATGCAGAAGTGGAAGTTTTAAGAAACTAATTTAAACTACAGTTTAACCAGAGCAGTGGTTCCGATTCCTGAACCAATGGAGCTTATAGTCCCTATTGGCTAAATTATTGATTTTTTCATAAACAGTTAAGTGATTTTTTTTTTTTACTTTTTTTATTTTTTACTCCTTCAAATTCTGTTACTCAGTCTTTTATTTGATTATTGATATTTTTTCCAGAAACTTTCTTTTTCTTTCCCAGGTTTTAACTTAGACATTTTCTCTTTTTTTCTCTTCAAGCTTATCCTTTCATTTTCCTTTGACTCTTTTCTTTCTTTGCCTCTTTCAATATTTTTCTCTCTTTGTTTGCCATTCTCTCTTTGATTCACTCTTTTTCTATTTCTATTTGGAATTTCCACAAGTCACTGTTACTTCTTATTTCTCTCTCTTGTTTCTTTTCCTCTGTCTTGTTTTAATTCCCCCGCTCCTGTTTACTCCCCACCCACATCTTGACTTCTTTCTTCCAGGACATTAATGCCAACAAGGATGTTAGCATTTTAGAAAGGCAAGCAAAAAGGTTTCACTACAGCCCTTTTTCATTAATTTAATTCTCTTGGGACCTGATAGAAATATAGAATGTTCCAGTATCATTAATTCCAACATTATAGGCCATGCTGGGGTAGGAAGCCATCTTACAATTGTGTATGCACATGGGTATTATATATATATAATTGCAATATTGTTTTTGATTCCTTTTCATATATATATAGTTTTAATAATGAAAACAAGCTTAGTATTTAAAAAATGGAAAAAATAATATAAGCAAACAAAAAAATGCAAACTATGCCAAGAGTCAACATAATCTTACTTTTGTCCCATTATAGTTATTACATTTAGCATAAGAAATTTGCATGCTAATGTACCAATCATTATGGAACAAAGATAATATTCTGATTTGTACCATATTTTATCACAATCTAGAAGATCATGGCCTTAAACAGCTTCTTTTTCTTTAACATCTATAAAAATAGACATTGATGATTCTCAAGAAAGGTAATGGAGTAGTTTATTATTGTCTACTTTACAGTTTTTAATTCAGAGTTGTCCTTCTTCTAGACTAATCAAGGCTAGAGAGCTCAGTCTTCACTGCTATTTAACGCACAATTTGGTGGAGGAAAAAAAATCAATTCATGCTTTTTTTATGGTCACAGAACCCATTTTGGTCTAAATTTGATTCATCTTGATTCCATTTCTTGAGATTGCACCTTTAAATCTATATATATATAAGAAACATAAAAAACAACTATGGTGTAAACAGAAAAAAAAAAATCCTTGTAAAATTTTAGTTTACTTGTATAATATTAACATCTATTACAAGCCACTAATTTGTGTAACTGACTTCCAAGAGAATGCTTCCCTGATCACTACAATCTTAATCTGTTCACCTGTAGTGTTAACCATTATCTTCCTCACATATCTTCATAAACTGTGCTTCTTACTCTCTACTTTGAGTGGCTCTTGGGCTTTGTACAAGGTAAACTTTACTGTAAAAAAAAAAAAAAAAAAAAATCTTACCCCTGAGGATATTGAAATTCAAATTTAATCATTTTTGTTTCTTAAAAATTTTTCTATTACACAATAAAGCTGAAAATATTGTGATGCTTTTTACATATCGTTTTGTGTTAGGGAATAATAACTGCAGTAAATGAAATAAGATGCTACAGTGGTTACATCAATCAACAGGGGGAGATATTGTCTATATTTGAACTGTAGTATATATCTATAAGAAGCTGAGGCATTGTATGGTCTTGACTATTGATTTTCATAATGAATGGAAAATAAAGGAACAAAAAAAAATTAAAGTAAAAAAATGAGGTAAAAGAATAATTTATAATTTGAAATTTTGGGTCAGCATTGTTAATAAAAAATCAAGTTTTAAGAAAAATAGGAAAAAAATACTCAATAATAGCAAAAGAAATCAGGCTCACTGAGTTTGTAGAAAACTATGCAATATTTGGGAAATGATATGAAGGAATGTATATTTTAGAGTCAAAGTTAGTATACTAATCTTGTCAAGTTATTGTACTGCAGACTAATAATAATGCAAGACAAAACCTCTTGCATATAAAATTATTATTTATTCATCCCCAGACAACAACAATTAATATAAGTGTATGGGTGTTTTGCTTTGGGGTTTTTCTTCAAACAGATTTGATAGACTCTAACATTCTCCTCTGAGTTGGGATGCTGACATATCTTACTGTCATTCAATTGCCCCACAGGTGCACATCTTCAGCACAACTGTCAACCCCATATTTACATATCAGGAACAACCAGTGATATCTTTCAAGGCACCAATCAGCACTAGGTGGCTATGAAGTAACCTTTCAGGTCAACCATCTGATGCACATGGCTCCTCTGTTGCTCTGGTATAACACTGCAAAGTCTACTATGGTATCTCTTTGGGTGAATCCACTACATATTGGTGTCACCACAGATCAACTTCTGTCAGAAGAGATGTTTAGAGAGAAATTGATTCGTGGTGACCCCAGTATGTAGTGGGTTCAACCTAAGAGATACTTACTGACATTAAATTTGATTCAGATCATCTGGTATTTCTTGATGTGCATCACATATAACAATCTCTTGATGCTGATTTCATTCTCTGAGATTCTTTTAATGTGTGGCATTGTCCAAAAGTTAGGAAAATTCTTCTTTTTTTTTTTTTGGCTACAATTGTAAAGACTCTTGCCTCTGCTTGTGATGATGAAATGCAACTAAAGCTTTAATTCGGCTAACTGAATGAGTTAGCCATGATCTTATCATTTGTCATGCATATTCAATACATGCTGTTGTGCTGGTCAAGGAATTTGATGAACACCTTGTAGCGCATGTTCAGTAGTGGTATGGTTTCTCTTATATGGTACTGTTTCTTTGTGATTATATGTATAGTTTTGGGGTAATGGCATCCACAGAAATAGTCATGCATACTTCTTTGCTCACTTTGTTTTCTTCACTAATATATCTTGACTTGAAAGATCTGTCAAGATGAAAACCCCTAAATCATTCTGCATGAAAAATCATTGTTGTTAAACTGGATAAAGGTACTAGTACTATGTAAGAAATGCTAAATGTTAATAATATATTTGGTTTAATATTGGTGATGATAAACTCCAAAAACTTATGTAACTTATACCTGATGAAGGCTTGAGAACTGATTGGACAAAATATTAAAAGAAATATTTTCATAGCATTTGTTCTGATAAGCTTTACTTCTTGGTACCTCTGCTGCATGAATTTAAATGTACTACTAGATTGGCAGCTAGGTCTTATCATTTGACTGTTGAAATATTTAGATGTCATCATAAGTTCTATACTAATGGTTTCTTTTCTTGCACTTCCCACTTGTGGAATTCTTTTTCAGCTTCTTGTTCCATGCCATCTATGATCTTTAAAATTTTAAGTGCAACATCAATTGCCATTTTCTGTCTTCTTGAATCCTGTTCTTTTATTTTTCTTTCTCTTAGTTTATGTCTTCCTAATTTTCTCTCACTGTCAGTAAATCCTTATGTTTTAGCTGCCCTATGATCTTGCGATTGAAAATGATTGTTTTCTTTTTGTTGTTTGCAAAATGTTTTGCTTCCTCTTTCTTTTTTTTTTTTTCAACAATGAAGTTTCAGAATAATTGATAAAATTTTCATTTAAAAAAAATAGACAATTTTAGATTTAAAAAAAAAAAGAACTTATCAAAATTTCTAAGGAAAAATTTGTTCATCAGTAGATTATTCAAATAGTGCTGTTTGAAATTCATCTCCCATGATCATCATCTATGTACTTTCAGGACATGGGTGATCATGGCTCTCTACATCTTCCTATCCTTTGTAGCTCTTAATAAAGTTTGCCTTTTCAACATCTATCTCAATCTTTCTCCTGTCATCCATTTGCCCAGGCTAGTTAGGTAGGTTATTGGCTGTTTCTCTCTGTCCCTTTTGCTTAGAATACCTTGTGAGTGTCAAATTCTCCAAGCCACCTTTCTATATTGTGTCCTACAGATATCAACTCTCTATTTCTGATTCTCAATATAAGCATCTTTTTTGTTTCCATTTTACTTGTGTTACTCACATATTCAATTCATAGTATTCTCAGCATCCTTCTGTAGATTTCTGTTACCTCAAGTCTCTTCTTTATCTGTAATGAAATTGTCTAGCATTCTAGGAGGATCGATATTACAAAATATTCATCTCTACTGTTTTTGATTTTCCATTTTCATCTTTGTCTCTAAAATCTGACAAACTATGAAATTAGCCATCGTTGGACCATACAAAATGCTGGAAAACAGAAGTCAGACATTGAGGAAACATCCAATGTAAGCATTCATATAAGCTGTAATAGATTAAAATTACTTGTATTATGCATTTACTTGGTTGTATTAAAATATGATCTGTAATGGTAATATTAATGATTTCCTTTATATAGAAATAATTGGCACTCATTGACTAAGCAGCCAGTGCTACATTTGGTTGAAATTTATAAAATCTTTCTATTCTAACCATTTTCCAGGAAAATAAGTTTCTCAACTGTTAAAGCTCTTTCTGGTATTGATGAAGGTTTCCTACCAAACCTTTTGTCTAAAGCAATAGGAAATGTCATTTTTTCTCTCTGAGTTACATGTGCTATACATTTTAGTTGTTGTGGCTGTTTAAAGTCTTCAAGTGATGTAGTTTTTATTATTACTATCATTATTTTGGTTTGTAAATCTGTAGTGCTAGTTCACAAAGTTTGAAGAACGATGGTCCTTGCTTAGAACTACAGGATTAATTAATCTGCTTAGCCAACTTCATAACTTTTTAATGTAGCTGCTGATCTATTTTATTCAGGGCAGACACTGCCTATCTTGCTGGCACATCCCTGATATATAAGGAGACCAAAATATAAACAATTATGGTTATGATTGTACATCAAGAGGAATGCTGAAGATGTCAGGAAGCTAAACTTTAAATTTCTGGTTTCCAGAATATATATATAAAAATGACAATAGGAAAACTGTAGTTATTGCTGACACGTTTTGTCCAATGTGGACTTTCTTAAAGCAAGAAACGAAATAAATTTGCTTTGAGAAAGTCCACATTGGACGAAATGCGTCAGCAATAACTACAGTTTTCCTATTGTCATTTATATTTATAAATATTGTCTTTTCTACAGGTTAACTCTGAAATTTTCATATATATATATATATATATATATATATATATATATATATATATATATATATATATATATATATATATGGAACAAGACCAAAATATAAACAATTTTGGTTATAATTGTACATCTAGAGGAATGCTAAACTTTAAATTTTAAATTTCTGGTTTCTATTATGTCTTCACGTACAGCTTAGTCAACTTTATTCAGCTTCCCAATGCTTGAGTTTATGTTTATATTACTGTTGCTTATTGCAGAGACCTTTGCTTAAACATTTTTTCCATTCCCATATATATATATATATTTATATATATCATCTTTTAATGATAGATTACCAGTTTTTCTTTTAGATTAGTAACTGAAGAGGTGTAATAGATGCCATTTTTTAATCATTGATCTGAGAAACAAATTTTATGCTGCTGATAGTTTAGATATTTCTGTGTGAGTTTGCGATGATGCATGATATCCATATGAATGTCTTGATTGATGATTCTATTTAAGAACATGACTCAAATTTTTAGGTTAAATGTTTTGATTTTCATAGCAATTTGTTGTACTGGACAAAATTACCCCTAGTGCAGCCTAATGGATGTTTATTTTCCTTATCTCCTATATTAAATTTGTTATAACTAAGCCTTACACCAAGGTCTTTGAATTCTTTATTTATTAATTCCATATCATGAATTTTTATGATGATGTCAGTACCATTACTGCTTTCACTTCAATTTGAGATCATAGATTCTGTTTTGAAAAATTTATATCAATAAGATTCAAAATAAATAATTTTAATATATATATATCTTAATTTTATGCTAGAATGGATATTATGATTTATCAAATTGATAATTCTTTGATTTGGTTTCAAACCATAGCCAAAAATGTTGTTGAGTTATGGTTCAATGTGGAGTTTGAAGTCAAATTGAAAAATTCTTGCAGTAGAGCCACAAACTAAAGTTAAAAGGATTAAAATGTGCCTGTCTCTAGAAGTTGTTGAACGACAGATTGCCCAATTAGAAAGGTACACAGTACATAGAAGAATTAAAAGAGCAGAGTTCAAATTCTGGTTGAATCATTTTTGTCTACGCCAGGAATTTTTCTCCCAGCTATGGATTAAATAGCAAGTCTGACTGATTTCTTGAACTCTGAATTAAAAATTTTGGTGAAGAAAATAGGAAACTACTCAGCTATCTCTACCAAGAACAATCATGGCTGTTCATAATTTAGAAAGCTGTGGAGTGCTATCATTGCCTACTTTCTGAAGGACCATGGTACTTGTTGTAACCTAGGGAAGGTTACTGAATAGAATAATTACATGAAGGTTGGTCATAAATGATAATACTTAGGACCCAAACAACACATAGAAGAAGTAGTCAACTGAATTCCACAATGAATTTCTAACTGCAGACCAACATACAGTATTTACTACTGTATTTATGTGAATGCGGACATACACATTATCGTCCGTAGGTATGCTACAACAGTACCGAAGAGTGAGAATAAATTTAATGATAGCAATAAGAGTAATAATTATTGTTTTTTATATCAACAATAATATCGATAATGATATGCTTGGTGGATGTGGTGGTTGTGTTTTTTTCCCCCAAAATGCCAGTGGTTGAGTTCAGACCTTCATATTTTGAATGCTGATTTTCAAGGTAAGCATGCCAGCAATCATTGTCATGATATTTTCTCTGGCTTGGCTTTATGCTATCTTTTGATGAATTTAATAATAGTAAAAATCATCTCTAATAATAATAAGGATATGTCTGACTCATAATAATTCTTAGGAAACTGTTCTTTAAAATGTTTTTATAAAATTTTCTGTTTTCCCTTTTTTTATGTTTTCATTATCATTGTATTGCTTTTATATTAATAACATAAAAGGAAAGCATAAAGGTTGAAATAAAACACAAAACATACAATAAAATAAAACGTAAATTTAAGAATAACAATAACAAAAAGCAACGGCTTCAAGACAATAACTCTTTGCTTTTCTTTTTTCATGTATTACTCATGCTTTTTTTTTTTTTTTTTTTTTTTTTTTTTTTGTGTGTGTGTGGTGGGTGGATTTGATTAAGGTTAACAAGACTTAAGTTCCAAAAATGGTTTGCATCTTAATTACTCCCCCAAATGTCTCCCTCAGAGACTTCTCTTGCTTTTTTGTTTTTGCTGATCGACAATCAACAACACATCTAAAAAGGAAAAATGATGGTTTTCTAGAACTTCTCTAAAATAGTCTCCCTCTCTTATTCTATAAAAAAAAATACAAAAAAAAAACAACAATAGCAGCTAAAAATTAAAAGATCCTGTCTCTAAGGATAGATAACAAAATAAACCCAGCAATTAATTAAGTCCTAAACAAATGAACCGCTGACTATTCAAGCATTATTCACTTAGTTGGTCATTGTGCAAAGCTGCTGTATCTGTGCTGTAAGAAAATGGCTGACCCCATTGCTTCTTTCATTTTCATTTTATGATGATGATCAAAAACCTAATTATGGTTGCAATTAGGCCCTTGTGGAAGGATTGGCAACTTCTTAACAATAACAGTAGATGGGAGAAGAGGACTATCAAAGTCAGGTGACTAGGAATATCTGTTTGGACTGGTTTGTTGGATCAATGCCTTTATGGACTTTATGGCACACATACATACAAACAATATGTAAAATCAAGCACATCATCAGACATGAATCAACTAGAAATGATGTAAACACATACCCAGAGTTAAAAAAATAAAGCAAGGTTGACTCCTCTACTAATATTTGTTAAACTTTGTTGTATATTATACAATTTTCTGAGCACCCAGATTTCCATTTTTATATATATATATATATATATATATATATATATATATATAGAGAGAGAGAGAGAGAGAGAGAGATAGCAAATTAATACAAGTAAACTTAACTGATTGATATTACCTTAAGCATCCCAACTCCAGAGTTTTATAGACAGATCCTGTGGGAATTACTCCATCCACTTGTCAGGGGGTATCCACAATTGACTGCTTATACTTCTCGCTTTTTTTTTTTTATATATGTACATTTATATATGAACAAAGACAAAAGGGAAATTTATCTTAGCTGGCATGATTCATCCTCTGATGGCAAGGCAAATGTAAGGATTTTATTTTGCAACAAGTATTTATAAACAAAATACGTCTTCATTTAGATTGTCCTTTTACAGAGATTAATATATATATATATATATCTATATATATATATATATATAATAGTTGGCCAGTCATATTCTAGGATACCCATCTGCTACGGTTGCTAGCCAGTCCCTATTGCTCTCTCAGGCACATTTGTGTTTGCTCAACACCCATAGAGCCAACCTGTGGTTTATACTGCAAGTATGCTGAGCAGACCTTAGTTACAGTTTCTGGGAAAGAGCGTGTTATCTAGCAGGATTAACAATTTGAACAAGGCCAGCATGCTAACGCCCTCAGCCAAGATGAATTGTGGCTTCATGCCTGTACAGCTATTGATGGTCCGCAAGTGTTCTTATATATATATATATATAAAGGAATTAATGGATTTTTTTAATCCAACGCTATTTTTAATGAGTGCATAGGTTTTAGTAAATGCCTTGTTTTTTTTTGTTTTCTAAGCAGTGAGAATTATATCTACCTGTATGCACATAACTCACATTTTCAGGTTAATGTTTTAGTAACTTGCATTGTTGGATGGAACTAACTCTTTTTACTTATTATTCGGTCTTGTATCAAGTTCAGAAGGTCATTAGGGTGGCATTCTTTGACATAAGATATAGATGGTCAATGTAGGTAATTGCAGTCTTAAACATTTATTTATTGACTAATAAGATGTTGGACCTCCATTAGCTTCTAAAACTGCTTTGATCCTATGTGTAATGGAATCAAATAAGTTTTGAAATGTTTCCTGTAGAATTTTATCTCATTCTCCAATCAAAATCTCAGAAAGTTGTTTCAGCAACAATTTGGGAATAAATCTGTTCCTCACTCTCTGCTCTACAACCCTTCATAATGGATCAATTATGTTCAGATCAGGTGATTGTGTTGGCCATGGAAGATGTTTAATTATGTTATGATGCTCATCAAACCATGACTCCACTTATTTGCAGTGTGTACAGGTGCATTATCATCTTGGAATATGGCACTTTCTTGCAACAGTATGGTAGCCATTGTAAGGACACTGTCACTGAGAATGTTGAGATATTTATTATGCAGTAATTTTATCATTAAGAGTGATGATAGAACCAGAATAATACCAGGAAATTGCTGCCGAAATCATTACTGAGTCACCTCCATGTTTGAATGTTTGGATTATGCAGTCTGAATCATAGGCTTCATGCTGTGTTCTTCATATATGAACAATACCATCTGTATGAAATAACATGAAAGAAGACTCATCAGACCAATTAGTGTCCTAATTTTGTGATCATCAAACCATTTTTTTCGTAACTTGGCATTTGACTTTGTGATCACAGCCCTTCCATGGATATCAGCTTTGTAGAGCTCCTGATATACTGTGGGTGTAGAAACTGTATTGGTTAGGTGAGTAATGAGTTCTGATGTTATTTTTGCTGCAGTAGTTTTATGATTTTTTGCCACACTTCATTTTAAAGCTTGTCGGTCTCATTCAGTCAACTTTGGTTTCTGACAATTATTACTCTTTGCTGATGATGTTTTACCTTGTTTTGTGTAAGCTGTCATAACTATGGACACTACAGCTCATGACACATGCAATAATTCTGACATTTTAGTCACGGACCTTCCTGCTAATTGAGCATCAACAATTTGTTCTATTTGAAAATCCAACAAGTTGCACATTTTAGTATGTAACTCTTTTACCTGAAGATAAATAATGACTTAATTAAGTCGAAAAGCAAGATTAAGTATTAATGTGCTGAGTAGTTATCTTTTATGCCAGTTTGATGTTTACAAATATTCAGAAATGCCAGAATTTAAAAAAATTGCTATTTTGTCAAGCTGTTCACATTATTTTGTCTAACACCTGTGTGTGTGTGTGTGTGTGTGTGTATATATATATATATATATATATATATATATATATATATATATATATGTGTGTGTGTGTGTGAATACACCACTACTCTTGTGGTGCTATTGGTCTCAGACCCATGTTGGGTTATTTATTTTGCTGAAACAACAGATTTCAGATACTCAACATCTGATCCACTAATTAAACCCATTTCATATCTTTGAAGCATGAGGTGTATTCTGTTGCAATCTAGAAAACGGAAGTAATTAACATTTTTGAGATTGTCATTTTTTCACATGAAAGAAGTGTTATCATTATATGTAAACTTTTTTTTTCCCTGTCAGCTTATGCCTAAAATTATTTTGGGAGAAGTAATGAATTATTGACAGTTGCAGATGGTTACTTTAAAACACCAAATCTCACTTTATCTTTTCAAAAAATACACTTGCTTCCCTAATCCAGAAAATGGCAGAATTAGTAACTTAAACAAATGTTTCTCAAAGTATTTTATTTGATAAATCAGCAAGCATTGTAGAATGTGTAACTTTAAAGTATACTTTACAGAAAGTAATGCTGAGCCTTTGTAATTTTTAGGCGGTAATAAATCTCTGATAGACTTAAAAGTTGTCTGAAATAGGAATAATTTTGAAGTCTTCTCATTGCAGTCTACTTGTAAATTTGTTGTGATTAAAAAAAATTATTTGCCCATTAGTTGTCAGGAAATCAGTCATCTTTCTATATTTAATATACATATAATTAAAAGGTATTGATTTCATTTTCTGATCTATAAGGAATTATAAAATTATCAGCATGTAATACACAACTGGCAAATCAAGTAAAAATTCAAGTTGAAACTGTTTATATTGAATTTTCTTTAGTCATTTTGGGAAAAGCATGAACTCACATTTCCCTATACTTTTTATCAGATATTTCAATCAAATGATCAAGACATACTACCCCCCAGTGTTTATCTGTGCAGCAAACCTATGACCACACCTGGGAATGGTGATAATGATGAATAAGTAGACTAGGCTGAACCCTTTCCTCTCCAGATGAAACCACAGTTTATGAACTCCATCTTGAAGGCTCACCTTGGCAATGGACATGTGGCCATTGATTCTATCAGGGATAACATTCTGCTCTGACCATTGTCTTCAGTCTTGGAAGCCCTTTGCCCAATGATGCTGTTTGATCACTGTACTGGCTGCATACTTAGCTATGGAACCCAATCACTTTGTGCTAGATAGGCTTTGACTCAAGAAGAAGGTTCCTCAGCACTTTGACAGTTTTGTTTTTATGTTTTTGCTTGGTGTCTTGCCTCTCTCCTCACCAAAAAAGTTTGCTGGGTAGGCCAGTTTAATTACTTATAACCTGACCATGCAAACTGGGCTGCATGGTACCAACAGAACTCATGGAGTGACCTGTCATAAAATCAAATATATTTGGGCAAACATTTTCAGTAAAGAACAGATTTTCAACTGTGTAAGCAATATTAGTTTAGTTTTAGTTTTTCCTTCCACTTGTGCTGTTAGGCATCATGAGGAGATATAGTCGTCTGTCAGCAGTAAGGTGAGTGGCCTGGAGGAGAGATATCTCATGGACTCTGAGAGTGTCTGCCACTGAGTCGCTCCAGCATCTTCTTGGTCTGCCTCTCACTCTCCAGCCAGTGTACCTGAGGGTGTATACTCATAGGGCTGGTTGGTTGATAGGCATATGAGTGAGGTGTCCGAACCACTTGATCCTCTGTTGTTCAATGTGTTGTATGATTGGTATTGCTCCTACCATATCTTTTATTGCCTCATTCTTGATCTTGTCTCGCCTGGTCTTGTTCTCTGCTTTCCTCAGGCATTTCATCTCACAAGTGATCAGTTTCTTCTGAAGGGTTTTTGTTACAGGCCATCTCTGGCACTGGTATGTCAGCAGTGGTAGGAAAATGGCATTGATGAGATTTTCCTTGGAGCTTATGAAAATGCTAGGATGTTTTAGAAGAGGAGCAAGTTGGTAACTGACTGTATTGGCTTTCTGACATCTGGTCTTAATTTCTCTGTCTAGTTTGTCAGTGACTCTCCAAACAGTATTGTTATAGTTGTAGCTAAAAATTTTTTCTCCCACTGATAATTATGACAGTGTCTAATTAACTATTTACATTGTTTGGACTGTTATCCTCATCTTTATTGTCATATTTACAACATTTCGTCTATTGTACACTTTGGCCTTGTTCAGGTGATATATGTTGGAATTTTGAAATTGACCATTTATTTCATTCCTTGGGGTAGATTTTTTTCTAGTTCCATGTACTTTTCTGGATATCTGTTTCAGTTAGTTCCCTTTTTAGTAACTCTCCAAGTTTTTGTTCACCTCTGCTGTGGCCAGGGATTGAAATCACAACTCTCTGGGTAAAATTACTGGATTACTTTAAGCAATGCTTTTATTCATTTAAAAAGGTCATCAGTAATTAAATTGACTCTCCCACTAGACTTTTATAGTGAGGTTAGGAGCAAGACATCCAGCAGGATTAAAAGTCATTGACTTGCCACAAAGTGTTGTGAGTTCAATACCTGGCCTCTGCAGAGGTGAACAAAAACAGATTATATCCATAGTATCTTAGTATATGACTATATCCTAAGTGTCTACTATATTCAACTCAAGTTTTAGTTGAATAGCGATAATAGGAATTATTCAAACTTTAATGTGTAGCTATCCTAAGGGAGCTGGAGACCCGTACCAGGATTTATTATCGGTGGGGCACAATGTTAATATTCAAATGACCCTATGTTGATGGCAGATACCGAAGGAAAACTGCAGGATCTTATAGATAAGATAGTAAAGAAAACTGAGAAGAAAGGACAAAATATCAATTGCAAGAAGAACTACAAATTAGAGATGTCAAAATCAAACAAGTATGGAAGTTTAAATATTTAGGAAGTGCATAGAAAAATGTGACATGGAAATCTGAACATAAATTGGAATAGACAAAAATGCCTTCCAAAAGTTAAGTATTAAGAATCAGGAAAATTTCATTAGAAACAAAAAGATAAACTGCCATGAAATATCAATATTCCTTTTTTGAGAGTGGATGCTGGACAATTCATTTATAGATGAAGAGAAGAGTGGAGTCAATAGAACTGTAGTTCAACAGAAGGATGCTGAGAATACCAGGAATGGAGCACATAAGTAATGAAGTCTTAAAGAAAATGGAAACAAAAAGGACCCATACAGAAAATAAGAAAGAGATAGCTAAAATTTCTTTGACACTTAATGAATGAAGAGGGCTGCAGAATTAGACACTCTCAAGATACATCAAAGACAGAGTGTGTAGTAGGGTATGTAACTGTGGATCTGGATGGATGTTGGAATGAGGGCTGAGAGTGATGGTAAAGAGATAACATTGAAATTTATAAAACCTTTCTCTTCAAAGATTTTTTTGAGGAATACAATTTTCTCAAGTCTAGTAGCTGTCAGATATATATAGTCATCCACAGACAGACTGTTTCACTGTATCACAGCTCTTCAGTGTGGTTAGATGTCCGATTGCTTCAAGCCGGGATCAAAACCTGACTGATTTGGCATCAGTCAGAGATCCTACTCCCAGGCTGTCATCATACGGCAGAGAAAAAGGAAAATTTTAACATTTTCTATACAAAATATGCCAGTCGCCAGGAGAGCTCAATTCATAGCTGAAGAGCAGTGCATTAATAGAGGAGGCACTGTTTTTAAAATCACCCTTTTCTCAAAGAGGGCTCTCTCCGTATATCCGTGACTTCATCTTTTTTTTTTTTGTTCACTTCTTTTCAGGTTTGGTGAAATTTTCTTAGTAACATTTCCGAAAGTTGTTTTTATTAATTTGAATACATTTTAATTCATGTTTCTCCACCTTCAGTACATCTGGAATTGTCTTTCGTTAATTGCAAGACATCTATATCACCCTTTTATATATATATATAGGCAAGTAGGATAATAGTACAGTTGGAAGTTGATAATAAAGTTATATGCATGTTACATCAGGTTAAATTAGTTGTTTCCTGAAGAAAATTCACCTATTCATTTATGTGGCAGACACCATGTCATGTTTTAAAATTTATAAAATCTTTTCTGTTAAAAAAATTTTTCTGAAAAATCAATTTCTCAGATCCTGTTAACAAGCTTTTTGCATTTTTCCATACTGATAAAGGAATTCTTTCCTAACCTTTATTTGAAGTAATGAAATTTCAACATCTTGATTTGTCATTATTTTTCTTTTCAAGTTGCAGCAAATGCATCTTTTTAGCTGTTGCTGAAATTAAAATATCTAAGCTATGATTATAAATTTATAATTTTAATTTCAAATTTTATTCACTAAATAAAAACAATATGAACTTTAAGAAAAATTGTCATCAAATATGATAAAAAAAAATATTGTTTTCAAGACTCAATTTCCTGTGATTTATGTCAAGTAAAAGCACCATAGGGTTTATATATACATATATTTTAAATATATATTCTAATATATCTTAAAAAAATCTATTGTCTAATGTGTTTTTGTTTCATTTTTAAATGATTAATAAAAATGACAAAAAAACAAAACAGTTTTATTTTGAAAAATTAAATTAAAAAGCCAGTCATTAATTTAAGCACTATACTAGACTGGCATTGAGACCTTAAAAATTGACTTTAGATGTAGCCATAAGTTCTATGCTAACTGTTTAGTTCTCACACTTCTCATTGTGGAACTCCTTCTTCCCCATGGATTTTCAGCCAACTTTATTCTGCATCAATAACAGCACAATGTACCCCTTCATCTACTATCCTCCTGATTACAGGGAATCTTTCCACTATTAATGTTTTTGTTCCTAATTCTTCCACACTTGCAACCCTCAATGTGTCTTAAGACCGATACTTTAAGTATGACACCAATTTAAAAAAAAAACATTTGTTTAAATCAGTGAATTTGTAAGTATCAAAAGTTAGGAAATTTAAAAAATAGGTTTCATTCTATATTTCATATAAATAAAACTTCTTGTATATATTTCTGAGATAAGATATTCTATTTATACTATTTTCAGTTCTTTGGACAATTGTCTTTATTTTTTATCTTATTGAGGGTCCTATGGAAGGAAAAGGCAAATCACCACCTTCTGTGTGATGAGGTTGAAATAATATCTAGAAAATCACTGAAAAATATAAAAAATTGCTAGGAATCCAAAACTATGCAAGGCCACAAAAAATCTCCCAAGTGTGTGTGTGTGTGTGTAATGTAATACAATTTTGGAACCAGTTGGTTACAGAGTACTACAGAAAATCAATAATAACAAAATTGAAATATGACCTCTGTGTAAAAAAAAAAAGAAAATGATTTGGTCAGATATTAGGTTTTATATTTCCCCAAAATAATTCACTTTCCACATGGCCCAGTTTCAAAACCATTGATTTTTAAATCCAGTGATTTGTATCAAAGACTAGAGTTCAATTTGGAGCATTGGGTTACTTGCAGCTGTGCCAGGAAATAATTGAAATAAGATAAACAGTCTTAAATGTATTTTTTTCAGAAAATCTACCTAGATAGACTAAATTTCTGGGTTCAGTTTGAAATTTAATTATGCATCACATGAAAACATTTTTTGGCCCAATGGCCAAAAAAGTTCTTTAATATGACAATAAAGATGAAATATGATAAAAGTCTGATCAATTTAAATAGTGTAAATATAAAACTAAAAAAATGCAAATATCTATGATGAAAACCAGAAAATTGTTTTAATATTTTACAGAAACAATTTCTATAATTTGATTTTAAATTAATCAAAAAATTTAATTTTTCATCTTGTTAAATATTATATAAAAAATTAAATGATTAGGGGGATCAGGATGACCCACAAAGTGTTAAAGTTTGTTGACAATGGAGAAAGTATGAAAGCATCCATTCTTGTCAGATTTGAACATTTATCCTTTGTCATCAAGAGTTTGTATTAAAATTGTAACTGCCTTTGTGATTACACTATAGTAGGAATCATTTATTCAATTATACAGTAACTCCTTAGTTTATTTAAAAGTTTATATTTACATTTTAAATCAATTTTTAATAAAAATTGTACTTAATCTTTGCTTTCCATTCCAAATAAAAAAAAACTCAATTTTTGTCATGATAAAAGACTAATTATGATAACCTGATCTTTCTTAAAACCACATCTACTAACCCTATAGAAATTGTTTAGAAATCAAATCGAATACATGCCCATAATCCGTGAAGAGGATAACCCATTCAACAGTGTAAAGCCTGGTTGATTTTGGTCTCCTTTTATAACATCTGGATCTTTTAATTATTCTCTCATTACATCCAAATTTCTCTTGGTGTATCAGTCTGCAGATAGTTGTTGGGGAACATTACATCAATGGGTTGTTCAAATTTATTACAGGTGTCAGACACATTGAATTATAGGAAGGAAAATTTATTTAAAGTTGTAGAAAAATTTGCCAAAATAAATTGTGTTTTTTGAATGATGAAGAAAAAGGATTTTGCAGTGGTAGCAATTTACTTAATATTTTTAATGTTTTATTGTTTTTTTAAATATTTTTTTTTTCTTCTTGTTGGTTGGAAATTTTTAAGCAACAAATTTATCTCCTTTGTTTGTTTTTCTTGAAACAACATTTTGAAGCCTGAAAACTGTTTTTTCTTTTAAAGGAAAGTTAAAGAATGTGAGGACATCTGTTTTTACATGTATGCATTGTATATATTCATTTTTAAACGATGTTTTATCTGTTTTATTTATTTGAATGTTCAGTTAGCAGGGTTGAAAGAAACTGGTTTTTTCATGGAAAATAGAATTAGTGTATAGAATTGAAATTTTTACTTTGTAAATATTACATTTGAAAAAATATGGATCCTCTCTTTTATGCATTTGTTTTTCTTGCAATTATTCAATTCAATTTAGCTGTTTTTTCTTTCTTTTAAGATACAAATGGAAAAAGTGAATCTTTGTCTTTATAAACTCTGTGTTATAAACAACGTTAAATTAAAATTTTGCCTGAAATTTTCTCATATATTAACCATTGGAGAAATATATAAATCCACTCTTCCCTGCATACTGTTTTTTTTTTTTTTTTTGTTTGTATCTCCTATTTTATAATCTCTGGTATTATTTGATAGGAAAGATTTACACTTTTTAGACTACAATCTTTCATTACTCTTTTTTTATTCATTCTCACTGACTATTTATCAAGCCACTGAGATAAAAGACGTCACACATTATGAAAAGGACAAAACTCCGACAATTACATTGTTTCCTCAGAGAATTGCAATAAAAGACAGGATTCAAGGAAACATATGATGATGACTTCTTTTAACATTGGATTTAAATTTTGAAGATTTATTTCATAGGAAAGCATGAAGCAGGAGTTCCAGTTCCACAGGCGAGAATGTCAAGAGAGGAACCTTTAGAATGGAACTTCAAGGCATTATTCAACAAAACATTATTTCCCCAAGAAATTCTCTAAATCAGTCATCAATTAATATCATATTTTATGTACTTATTTCAAGATTTATATATATATATATATATATATATATATATATACACAAAATACATATAAAATATAATTTTGTAAAAAATTTACTTTTAAATCCATTTTTGGGGCTTATTGTCTATAATTTGTATGATTCCTGAGATGAAATTCTTCAATTTTTCATATTTTCTTTTGTTGAAATTTTTCCTCATTTTTTGTTGCTAATATTCTGAATTTTTCCCCATGAGTGTACAAAAATAAAAAATGTTGGTTGAATTTGTTGAATTGACCCAAAGAGTTGTGAGTTCAATACCTGGCTACAGCTGAGGTGAACAAAAAAACCTTGGAAAGTTTAGTTAAAACTGATAACTGATACTGAGATCTATGGGGTAGACTGTTCTTAGAACAGTTCAATATCTCTGGATTAAATTTTTGAAATTCCAATCACCTGAAGAAGGCTGGCCAAATTATAAAAAACAACGTGAATATGGCAACAAAGATGAGGACAACAGTTCAAACAATATAAATTTTGAAGATTTCAACTTTTATTTCTTCAAACTTTTGTTTTATTTATACCTGTGTTTGAAATAGACAACCCCATTTTTATTTTTGAAGAGTGTGTGTTATATCTATCAGCCTACAGCACTCGTCTTCTTTCATGTGCTGTGTCCCTTCAGGACATACAATCATGGCTCTCCACTTCCCCCCCTCCTTTCTAGCTTTTGTCCCTTTGCTACTTCCCCTAGGCCATGTTCTGTCATTCACTTGCTTAAGCCTGCTAAGTATGTCACGCATTGCTTTACCTTGTTTCTCTTTCCCTCTATTCACCTTGTGGGTATCAGATTCTCCAAGCCCTCCTTTCTCATTACATGTCTCTTAAATTTTAGCTGCCTCTTTCTGATGTTAAGTAGAAGCCTCCTCCTTGTTTGCATCCTTCCCCATCACCATTGCTCACACACTCAGTCCATTACATCCTTAGCATCCTTCTGTAGAACCATATCTCTGTTTTTGCCTCCTTCATCTTTGGGATCCCATCCAACATTCACTGCTAAAGGAGGACAGATACAGGTGCAACCAGTTCAGGTTTCTTTTGCTTTGTTACCAACATAATCCTCCTGTCTTGTTTAGCTTTTCTCAGGAAATCTTAAATAACAACATTTATCTTATGAAGTTTTCTTCAATGGTGTGTGCAGGCCAAAATAGCCTGCTGTAATAAACACTGTTTAAAAATAAGAAATGGGATGTCTATTTCAAACACTGGCATCCATTAAATGTAACTTGTAAAGTAATAATGATGCTCATATACGTGTGTGTATGTGTGTTCTCTAAAAATAAAAATAAATGAGATGTTTTTCATCGTGTATTCAATTTTTACTTTCCTAAAAAAAAGCATACTGGGAACATTTGCACATACTTCATATATGTTCTTTGAGTTTGCAGTTATTTGAATGAAGATTAAATATTTTTATTAGTTTCAATAGATGCATGCATTAATGTGTATATAGCTTTTTTTTTTCAATGTATGTGCTTTATACTTGGTCTTAATTTATATTAGGATATTCTTGATTGGATGTACATTTGAAATCTATAAATATATGTATAAGTACATGTACATACACAAATCAATACACATCTACTTGCAGATATGAAAACATGCACAGTAAAGTATATGTGCAAGCTAACCCACTGTCGATGGAAGATTACTCTTATGCAATATTTGCATTTAAACCTTGTAATGAACAAACGTGTTTGTAAGAATGTATGTGTGTGTGTGTATATATATATATATATATATATATATATATATATATATATATATATATATGACTTTTGTGGTATATTTTTATTGAGAGTATTTTTATGACTGGATAAAATAACTGCTAAAAATTTCTTAGCTGACTTAAATGTTTACCATTTTTTTTGCTAATGTCTTCTTGGTTAGACCTAATACTTTTCAGCACACATTACTATGTGTATACTTTTTATGTATGAAACGTGACAGGGGCAGGTGAATGTGTGTGTGTGTATATATATATATATATATAAAATATATTTAGGCAGCAATCCCTCTTTTATACATGTTTCATTAAAGACAACAGAAAAGGTGCTGCGATTAAACATTTTTTTAAATTTTTCTTGTGTTTGAACAAGTGTTTTCTTTTTGGACACAGAGGTAGGAAACTGTCAAATGTTCTATACATTTTTCAAATGCTTTGGCTACACTTTTAGCTAATATCAAAAATGATTTTTAAAAATAAAATTTTTAACAGGATGTATGTGTATTTTCTGAGCACAGCACATTGTGGCATGTTTGTAATTAATATTATTGACTGTTGACTTTTTCATTTTTATTATTAAGTTTTTGATTATTTTTAATCTTTTTTACATGTGGATGAGATTATTATGCTTATATTTTTTACAGAGTCTGGTAAGTTTGTGTGCATGTTCAAATCGGTTCTGATATCTGTGATATGTCTTAGTAGTTTGTTTTTTTCCGGAAATTTGTACCGCAGATGAATTGTTTTTCATAAATGTATTATATTGGGCAGAATATATTTTATATTATAAAGAAACATATTATAAATTATTATATTATAAAATTATAATAGAAATTATTATATCATGTATGGAATGAGCAGTAAAGCCACTAAGGCAGAAGGGGGGGTACCAAGTGGGGAGGGATAAGAAAAAACTGTAAACTTTAAGGAGCAAGAACAATAGGAGAGTAATCATGAAGACAGTAGATAATAATTGACATTGCATTTAAATTCTTGATGATCAAAGTTGGCTGGAAAGCATGGAATAAGAAGAGAGTTCCACAAGGGAGAAGTGTGAGAAAAACTGTTAGCACAGAACTTTACATCTAGCCAAATCAATAGTAACATGATGAGAACTTCCCACCAATCTAGGTACCATAGTGAAGAATTCATCAAAACAATTACTCTGAAAGTATTTATAGAAAAGGTACAGGGAAGCTACATTACAGCAGTAGGAAAGTGACTGAAGCTGAGATGCCAGGTCATGACTAGTAATATTGCTGATTTTGTTAAGAATCTCTAAATATATAGCAGGAGTACTGAACCACATATGGCAGCAATATTCAAAGCATTTATGAATGGTAGATTTATAAATATTGGAAAATACATTCAGGAGAGAATATTGTCTATCACAACACAGTGAATCCACTTTCTTAGCACCAGACCTCGCAATGAATTCAAAATAATCTGTCCATGTCATGTCAGTTAAGAATGTTAGCATGAGAAGGCCCAATGAGTTAATCTCATAGAGGCTAGTATCAGCCATGCTAATGGGAGGCAGGAAGCAGTCTTTCAAATATTGGGGTGGGGAGGTGATTTATGTCATTTAGCATTTTCTTCTTTCTTTCTTAGATTTTTTTTCATTAACCTAATATATTTCTCCCACTCTATAAAAATGTGTGTGTAATGTGCATATGTAACTCTAACACAGACATCTGTGTCTTGATAAATGTATGTATTTGTATAATCTTGAAAATAAAGTTTTCAATTGACCTGTTTAATTTGTATATGAGAGAGATTATGTATAAAGACCGGAGAAAGTTTTTCCACCCTCAAAAGTAACAGAAGATAAAGATTTTTCTAATTTGTGTCTGAATTTCTGGGATGATTAGTTATAAATATTTTCACTTGAACTAGTGTCTTCATCTTTGTTGTTATTATCCCAACATTTTAGTTGTTGTGCTCTACAGCCTCCTTTAGGTCTCTATTGATCTGGGTAACTTTTAAGGCATTTTGAACTGAACCCTTCATCTACAGATTATTGGATGGCAGAATAAAAAACACTCTACTCCTGTACATTAAATAAGAGCTAAAGTTGAAATTGCCTGAAAGTCATCCAGACAACTGAAGAAGGTCAGTGGATGCCACAGCTAAAATGCTTTGATAGTAACAACAGAGATGAGGATATTAATCTGACTTTAAATAATCTAAAGTTTTTTTTTTTGTTTAAAATGTTCATTAGGGATTCATGCATCAGAAGTCAAATACCAGATATAAAAGATTGTGCATTTTCTATCATGTCTGCATCACTTACTTATTTTTGGTATTTTTATCATCTTTTGTTTTGGGATACCCAATCAAATGAAGATTTTATTTCGATCTAAAATGTTTCTGTTTTATGGTCTACAATTTTCTAAGTGGCATCCACTTTGACTGAAAGGAAACGGAAGAGAAAAGGAATTGATGGGGAATTTTGGAAACCAAGCGACAACAAAGCACATATAGGATGTATCCAGTTCCTGGTCTATATTAACAGTCATTACTTTTGGGATCATATAGACATGGTTTTGTGAGCTCACCTAGGGTAGAGAGGTAAATGTTACTAAAATTTTCTGCTGTGTCAGCCTAAAGATCAAATATTTCCTCCTACCACCTTTTAAAACCTCCACATTCAAACATATTGTTGACAATACAAACTAGTGCAATGGACAAGTTTGTCCCCAACCAAGAGCAAACCCACACTGACTCCATGATCACAAGCATGACTGTTAATAGTTCCCCATCAAAATGATCTTCAGACAGTTCAAAAAAGAATAAAAAATGTTTGTATAAACTAATCTATGTCTGGTATTGCCATCTTTTTTCTATTCTTTTCTGGATTTGTTTTGGAATTTTTTGTCTGGAGTATTGAATATTGAACATTGTTTTTTTTTTTAGTTGAGGTAGGCAGTTCTTACTTTTATTTTGGCTGCTGAAGCCTGATTTATTTGGTTGTGTTTATATATATATATATATATATATATATATATATATATATATATATCAAACGACGCAATAATAGTTATACAAATAGCAAAAAGCAAAGTAGATTGAAAACTTTGATTTTCCAATAAATGGCAAGAAAAGTAGCACAAGAATTGGTTTCTGGAGCAGAAGGCAAATAATTATGGTTATACCTAAATAAGATAAACAGATAAATATGATCACTATTATCTTAAAATACTATGGGTAAAATAGCAGGACAGATTGGATTCTATAGCCTTTAGTGGCTACCAGTCTAGTAGAAGGAAAACTCTGAATTCAAACCAGCCTGGATATGGTCAGGTTAGCTTCTCCCAGAAACACCACTATTGCTATGGCTTCAGTACTTGTGGTGTCCTTAAAATCCTAAAGATTACTGGGCATTATGATTGTGATTATCTTAAGATAAGACATGACGTTAGCTGTAGACAGGCTCGAATAGTAATATTTTTCTGGTTAATTGTCCAGCTGTCATCTAAAAATTCTAATTGCATAGTTAAAATCTAGATTCCAGTTCATTCATGCCTCATGTTCTTTCAAGCTGTGAGTGATCATGACTCTCCACAATTTCTTGTTATCTTTTACTCTAAGTAAGTTTTGACCTTTTCCTCCTTTGTTTTTGTACCAGTATTGATTCACACAAACTTAGATCCTCAGGTATGTGTGGCATGAGCCATTCACCATAAAACATATGGTGATAAATGGCAGGAATTTTAATTCAACCTGCTAAAAATATAACCAAAACTTAAAAGCACTTTTTCAAAATACTCACTCATTTTACATATTCCAGTTCCTAAGAGAAATTAAACTGATTTCAAAAATATAATGAAAAACAAAATAACCATAACAAACAGCAGTCTATTTCAAATAAAAAATTTTTGACTGTTTAAATACAAGACTTTAAAAAACATTAACTTTCAGCATTAAATGATCGAATTGGTTGATATGCCGTAAAAACAAACCAAACTTACTGTTTCACCCTGCTTCTAGTAGGTTTCATGAATTTTACATTCTTCAAATGGATTTTCTCCTCATATATCCTATATTTTTTATCGTTTTATATATATAAGTATATATATAATTTTAACGTTCCTAGTTTTTTTCAAAACTTCCTTGTTGCTCGTTCTGTCCATAGCATTAATCAATGGAATCATTGTTTTCAGTATCTTCTTTTTCTGTGAGGAAATTTTGGGCAGAATTGATATAGATTACAATTACAATAAAAACAGTTGCCTACTTTCCTTTCTAATAATATTTTTTATCTTTTTTCTGACAGAATAAGTTTCTGAAAGGCACCTTTCACTGGTACAGTCTTTCTGTGTCCCCTTTTTGTTATTTTATCAACTGTTTTTTTTCCTTTACCCAATAAAATGATTCCAATTTTTTGCTGAGTAATAGATTTTTTCTAAACAATTTAGTTGTTGATGAAAATCGAATGATTCCAAAATTATACAAAACGAAATAATCATCTTTAAGTGTTTTTCTTATAATATTAACATCATAACTTAAAAAATGCAAAATTTAAATGATACAAATGACTACTTCTGCCTCAGATGAAAAATAAGAGTAAGCATTCTTTAGAACTACATGGAACCTCGGTTCACGAATTTAAGATTCCTGTATATATGTTCCTCTGTCCAGTTTAGTAAACCGAAAAAATATTCCCACACTTTTAAGCAAAAATTGGAAAAAGAAATCACCATGTCACTTGTCTGCATACCTCTAGGTTGGATGTTCAAATCCTGGCAGGATTTACTAGTTGATTTTATATATTTATTTGCTTTAACATGATAAAAAATATAGACAAAAAAAGAAAATGATACATATAAAAGTTTTTTTTTTCCCGAAATAATATGATACCCATTTAACATTTTTTGATTGGAAATTACTTAATATCTCTGGCCATTATCAGGAATGATAATGTTTTCAGTGTCATAGAGAATTGTTTTATCAGCATCATTGGCAGAAGAATGTTTTTACATTTACTGGGTTTCACTTTCGTGAAAAATCTTTTTTTTTTAAATATTTACACCGAAATGCAGTAAAATAAAAGACGTTGTATGTGCATTATGGAAAGTGATTGCACTATAATGGGATATTTAACAAAAAATCTAAAGAAAATGACAGGAAATAGAACTGCAAGAATTTGGTGCTGATTGTCCTCTCAATTCAGTCAGGTGAACAAGTAAAACGCATTTGTCTACAGGACATTGTTTAAATTTTAAATCTCACCTTTTCTCTTTACCTACATTCTCTCTGTGTGAGGCATTTTAAACATTACACAAGAATTGAATATCCTTCAACTTGACACATTAGAAAAAAACTGTATAATATCTAATTAAATATGTGAGGTCACAGTAGTTCAATATATGTTCATTTATACAAATTTATTAAAAAAAGGCCTGGAGCTATAACATATGTGGGATTTGTATTTTGTTCAAGAATAAATTTATATATTATATTAGACCATTAAATGTTTTGATGTTTTGGTTGATGAAATTATGCACAAAAGTAAATAATTAACATATGTTTTGTTTGCTGAATTTATTGATGATTATTTAAGATCTTTTCCCATATATAAAATATGTTTCGCTTGACTATATCCGATCGTTTGTTTTAAGTATCCCTTATAACGGGCGCCAAATTATAAAAAAGTCAAGGCTATTTAAGAATCTTTAAATTTTGGTTTTACGCAAATGCATGCAAACATGGGGAATACACAAAATTTGGTCCAGATTGTCTTCACAAAATTATATTTTTTGATGTGTGGGTGTATATATATATATATATATATATATATATATATAATATATGTGTGTGTGTGTGTGTTTGAAGACAGAACTGTTTCACTGTCATCAGTCCTCAGTGCAATCCACTTACTGAATACCTCAATATATATTATATATATAAATTGGTGTCAGTCATATTTTCTACCACTGAGTGTATCTTTTTCGATAAACCGTCAATTTTCTAGCTTATTGTTTTTAAAAACTAAACAAATATTCAAATTGTAATAATCCGCCATTCATTTTTCTGAAGCGTTTTGCATTTACATATCGCCATTTTATTTATTTTATAGTAATATATTCATATTTATTTATATATACACACACACAAACACACACACACACAGTGTCTGCCAAAAATGTATACACACTTAAAGAAAAAAAACACAAAAGTTTTATCAAATTGCGATAATACTGTTTACTGTAGTATATTTTTCTTGACAGATGGCATTAAACAAATGGCTGTAGCATCAAAAAGTGATTTCTACTATATTTAATATTTGTTTGTTTGAGGAAAGCCAGATTATTTTAAAATTTTTTTAAATTTGAAAAATCTTGAACTCCAAAGACAATTGGAGCTGTTCCTTTGGGCACAACCTCTAATTCCAGTTAATAAGTAAAAAACACATGGTACCATGTATGATGTGCACGAAGTAAATTCTGCAGACGAAGTCCCGCTTCTCAGTATCTGGTGTTTTCTTCATATTCAGATGTTCACTACTTCTGTAGTGAACGCCGTATTTATATATCTATATATTGTTATGTGTGTATGTGTGTATGTCATAGCATTGTCTAACAATTAACATGTGCATGAAAACTTAAAATTTTACAAAATTGTCAGAGACAAATGTATATTCATTCAATTATATATATGAAAATGTGTGTGTGTATATATATATATATATATATATATATATATATATTATATATATAAATATATAATATACATTATTTTATTATAACAATCGGTGAAGATGACATATATATCGAAAGGAAAACCTTTGAATGAAATTATCAAATTACGATAACACTGTTTTACTGTGACACCAAAATTTTTCTCGTCAGGTATATTGCCCTCAACGAACGTCTACAAGATGCCAGATGTATGTTTGTCATGTACAAGAAATTAAGTTATTTTAAACATGTATGTTGAAATATATATATATATATATATACAAATATATATATATATATGATTTAAAACAGTGAAAGAACATTTTAGGTAAATAATCCTTCAAAGTGTGTTTAGCATAAAGAAAATTTGTTTTTGTTTACAAAAAAAATAGTGCTCGATATATATATATATATATATATATAATTATTTTTATTTAAAAAATATGTTTCCAACATGCTACATAAGAGTTCTCATGTTTCAAAAACAAGAGCCTATATCTTCACTATAATCATTTAAATTGAATTAAAGTATCAAGCTCTGTTCTCCAAACAAATTTTTTTTGAATAACTTATTTCTTAAATTTACGCGCGTTTTATAAGCATATTCATTATTGAAATCAAAATTTTATGGTAACAGCTAGAGCAACTGTTTAAAAAGAAAAAGAGGCATAAGGTGTTAATAATTTGTATCAATATCTCAGTTACAATTCATATATATAATATATATATATATATATATATATATAGTATCCACCCCGCAAAAATGTATATACACTTCAGGAAAGGAAAAACTCATCTTTTTGTACTTTTATCAAATTGCGATAATACTGTTTATTGTAGTACAATATTTTCTCACTAGGTGGCATTGCCCTCAAGTAACGTCTACAACATGCCAGTTGTATGTTTGTCATTGGAAGAAATTAAGATTATTTTAAAGTGGTATTTCAAATTTGAGAATGTTGTTGAAGTACAAAGACAATGGAGCTGTGAGTTTATAACACAACCTTCAACACATTTGAAAATTTTCACAGATTCATGATAAGTTCAAAAGACATGGTACTGTGTGTGATTAGCATAAAGGAAAATTTGGCAGTGCTGCTTCCTCTGCTGTGGCATTTGAATGGTTCACACATTTGCTACAGAAGTCTACTGCAAAATGTGCATGTTAAACATGAGTAAGCAGTACAAACTGTTACATCCTTATGCAACCAAAACTCCTAACCACACACACTTTACACTTAGTTAACCATCTCTCTTTCCACCTCTTTATAATATAGTATATTCACTCACTATCTCTCTTTCAATCTATAATAGTAGTCACTGACTACAAGAATAATTAAGTCAGACAGGCTAATGACCTTAGTAAAAGATCTTAGTAAGATCTAAAAATAGCTTCTCATATATGTACAGAATCACATGAACAAGTATGAAATGTTAAGCAGGAAAACATCAGAAGGAATTAATTGGCACATGGAACTTAAGTTAGTAACATCTATTTTTACTTGTTATCACCATCAATGAAGACGAGTTCCAGTTCCACTCAACAGACTATGCTGCATATATCAAATGTGCATGTGAATTACTAAGTGGGATAATCACCTAAGACAGGCATGTGTGACCCACTCAACTGAAAGCAGACTATGACTTATACAGCGCTGAATCTTTCTACAGGAACAATGAATTCTACACTGCTGAATATGTGAGGAAAAGAGTAAATGACCAACTCTTGGTGTCAAACTCATAACAGTGAAGAAAGAATAATATATCAAAAGATATCACTGTATGAGCAAAACAAACTGAAAGTAAAAAAAAACAACAAAGAAATATAAAACAAAACAAAGAGAGAGAAAAGGGAAAAAAGAAAACCCTATTTTATTTCAGGTGAATATTAAGTGTGCTTTGACCTTTCATGTCAGATAAATAATGCATACATCTTTCCACGCATAAATGTATAGCAAACATCTTTTCATGCACAACCTTGCATTAATGTTTTCATGTATTGTCTTGTTATAATTAAATTTTATTAAATTATATATTGGCATTTGTTGTTTGTTACTGTTGGCTGTTTTTCTACTTATTCATGTATTTGAACCCATAAGAGCATCCGTCCACTACACAGTGGTAAACCTTGGTAATATCCTTTGAAAACAAGTTGTTTTTTCTAGCTTTTCTTTTTAAATTTGTGTTGTGGCAATTGATCCATAACAAAGCATACATTGTATTCTTAAAACAGCTTAGTGGAATGTTTACATTCCAAGATTATTACATGTAATACTGAAGACAATCCGGATTGAAGAATCGAGTTTTGTGAGTTGTTTCAACAAATGGTAAGATGGAGAGTATGAAGAAGGGACTTTGCAAAAACTACAAGAAAACAGAATGTGTGGTCATCAGTAAAAGGATGATCTCTAAATGTGATTTGCAGGTTGGGAACACTAGAATCAAGCAGATGTAGAAGTTTGA
>CAHIKZ030003906.1:0-56650 GCA_903632075.3 Acanthosepion pharaonis | reverse complement strand
TGTCATTGAAAATCAAACTGCACACACGTGAATAATGACAATAATACATTTTTGATTGCAAAGATTCAGTAAAGTTAAAATTAATATTTTTCTTGGAAAGTGTATTTTATATAATCTACTTTAGAAGTACTTTCACATTGTAAACTGAACATTTGATTGTAAAATATCAAACACAAGTCTAAGTTGACATTATACATTCAACGTAAATCCAGCCCTCACTAGAGAGCCACTTTCCTTGCTTCTACTTTTAAACTTGCATTTTCTCAAAAATAAACAGGCTCCCAAAGAAATTTAGGAAAATATTCACAGTTATCTAATATTTTATTGAATTTTAGGTACTTTGGCTTTAAATTTACTATAGTTATTGCTCTTATTTTCTGATAATGCTGTGTATAGATAGTTATATTTATTTACAAACATGGGTACATTTACACACACACACTTTTTCATCTATGATTAGTAAATATAGTTTTTACTTAATAATAATATCACCTAACAAGTAAAATTTCTGTATTGATATACAGAAATTTTTAAGATATAAAACTTAATAAATTATTCTACTTAAAATTTTTGAAAAATAAAAACAATTTTTGTAGTAATTCATTATTCATTAAAAAAAAGTTTTTTTGCGAGACAATAGTATTCATCATATATTTTATTCATAAAAGCAATTAAAAGTATTTCTAATCAAATAATGTCTTAGTTTTCTTGCATTTTTTATTTTACAATTCAGAACAGAGTTTTGCTAATTAAGGATCCTGTTTTACAAAAAAATTGATTTAAATTCTTCAAAGAGTTCTGTATATAACTAATATAAACAGTAAATGGTACAAAAAGGTAGTGGTGGGTAACAGATGTAAAAAAACAAAAAACAAGCTTTTGCCAATATTTTCTCAAAAAGAAACATTTCTAAAATAATTTCATTCATTTGTGAATAAGTCATGACAGTTTCATTAAAATTCAACAATTATTTGATTTTTTTCAAGTATTTCCAAATCAATGTGTTTTTCACTGCAAAAAAGATGGTAGAAATTCTATACTAATTTTAGTCCCCCCACCACCACCACTAATGCAAAAAAAAAAAAAAAAAAGAACCAAAATTCAAACATTTTAAAAAAGATAAAAAATATAATTTAATAATCTAAAAATTCCTTTGGTCTTTCCTCTTAATAATAACAAAGATTTTGGTGATAAAGTTTATTTCTATTCAGTTTGGGACATTTTTTTTATTATGAATGCTCATTTTTAACAATTTTGGAAGGACCTATATAGAAATCTTTAGAAAATTATTATCACCAACCATTACTGCTGTAGAGCATTCAATTCATATCCTGGAGTGTCTCATACTAAACTCAGCACATAATGAGTTCTGGGTAAATTAATTTTCAACATATCAACCCCTTCAGAATTATTTCCATTTCCCAATCTGTTTTTCAATTATACTTGGTCCATAAAAAGACACATGGAAAAACTTCGCATCCAAAGATTTGTGGAATCCACTTGGTAGGTATCTCCTTTTGGTGGGTAAAAATCTTCAGTCAGTGTATTTTACCGGACTCAACAGACAATTGCTAAAAAAAAAATCATCTAAAAAATCAATTATCTTATATAGACTAGATGCCCAACAACTATGGACTTTTTAATAAATATCAAAATAAGACCCTTCTTTGTGGAACAATAGTTATTTTTGTTATATCATTTTTCTTTTAATCCCAAACATCTTAGTGTCGTTTTTTTCTCATGCCGTGTTTTTTCAAATTAATATTTTTTTATACCGTTAAATACTTACAATTTCTGATTGGCTTAAACAGAGTCAAAAACCCATCTGTAAATCAGATGCTGATTGACTAAAACAGAGGAATACATTTGTATATTAAAGCAATAAAACAGTTGTTAGCTCTCACTTGAACTGGGTATCTTGTCCTTTTTCTTTCTAGCCATAATACCGAAAATTAATTCATAAACAACCTACAATATTTACATTATTCAAAACAAAGTAAATCTTCATTGAAACAACTTAACGTTTCGGCAGAAAAGAGTACGCTCCGGCTTCTTCATGTGATTGGCTATAGAATAAGGAAGATTTGGTCAACAAGTTGGAAAAAAAAAGTTTCAACACTCAGAGATAAGGAAATTTTCACAAAAACAAACACTAAAAATGCTTTTCAAATTGAAATTACATTATTGAAAAATGTATAATTTAAAATTATCTTAAATTCAATAATTCTTGGAGGGCAGTTTAAAAAGATGTAGCTGCAACTCATTCTCAACATTCGCATCTTAATTTTGGTTGAAAATTCAAAACATAGTATCCCCATGATTTTCAAAGTCTTTTTGAGTTTTTCAACAATGTCCCTATCAGCAACATAAGCAAGTGTTAGGATTTGGTAAGCATTTCAAATTTCCAGAAGGTATTTGAAAAATTTTATTGTACATCCTGAAGACAATCAAAACAACTCAGTATTCCTTTCTCTAGCAAAGATCTGTCTGAAACTCCCATGCAAGAATCTTGCGATTTCAACTTTGGATGGAAGGTACTGAGGTAACTCAAGGTAACATATGTTCAATATTTTAAAACTGTTTAATTAAAAAAAATGAAGTACAATCTGCAAGCCTAATAAAAACTTAGTGCCTAAAACTTGAAGAGCCTTCAATTATTTATTTGAATCTGAGCCTTCCCTGGGAAGTCATTCTGGGAAAAAGTCAATCCATTTATCAGTCACACCATTTATTAATGTGTTTAACATAATAGTCATACTCCCATCTCCTTTTGTTCCATTTGGAATTACCAAATAAGGATGTTTTAAGCTATTCAGTCTGGTGGCCTCTGATCTAATACGAATAAAGGCAGTGGTAAATAAGTGTTTCAATTATGCAAAAGATATGACCCCGCGCAAAGGATTTCCTAATGCCACTTTCATTCCCATCTAATCCATGGATCTAAAATGTCAAATTTGTTTAAATTCATGAAATAAATTCCTCATTATGGTCAATTTTGTGGAGTCAGTAGTTTGAGATTTCACACCTACCTGAAACCACTTCAGGACTTAATTCAATCCATGTCTGGGTATTTGTAGCTCATGGAATACTGGACACCATGATATTGGACAATGGGCCCCAATGTAGTAGATTGGGTCAGCTCTGCAGATATTGAGGATTTCTGGCATATAAAACCACAACATCCACAGTCCAATGGAGAAGCTGGTAGAGTGGTGCAAATTGTAAAATATTCTCCAAAAAAATATAAATCCTTACCATCGACTTCTTGCATTACAAGTTCAACCCCTCTGAGGCAGAGTTACTCTGAGTTAAATATTCATGGGCAGGAAACTCAGGACAAAATTACCAATAGTCCCTAGCAATTTAGTCCCCAAGTAATCAATACAAAAGATAGCCAATAAAAAAGCTATATAAAGGGAGTACTACAAGTCGTTTCAACATCCAGTACAAAATGAACCTACCAATGCTCCAAGAAGAAATAAAGTCTAAATAAGGTACCAGGAGGAGTATAGACAAGTCAAGGAAGATTACACAACCAAGATCCTACAATGAACTATGGAGACTGGATTGACCATAAACAGAACAGACACGGTAAATTTGAATCCAACAAAAGACTAAGCACTAAAAATGCATCTCTTCATTATAAACCATTAAAAGACATTCAAACCTGGAACAACTATCCTAATAAAACCCGAAAATTTCAGTTATTGATATGTTTATTACTAGTTGGTAACCATCTCCTATGTAAACAATAAATAAAATTATACAAACATAAAATATCATGTTTTAAATAGACAATGCTGATTGGCTGACAAATGTCAAGACACTATTTATAACAATACTGATTGACTAAGACACAATAATTGATTTTACCACTTGTAATAAAACGATTATCTTGTCTGTCCTCAAAAGGTCCCCTTTTTTTCTAGACTGTAATATCACATATATGAAATATCTTTTTTTATTTTAATTTTTTTTTACTGTTTCAGGCCTGATGATTGCCTTTAGTATAAAACAGACTGTTGCTTCCTTACACTCATCCATGCCCCAATTTTATATTTAATCAAAAACACTAGTAAATTTCGTAGATATAACTTTCAACATAAACAACAGAACATACAAACCATAAATAATAAATAACAACCCAATTTTCCTTCATTACGGAAATTCTTTACATCCCATCAATGTATTCAAACAAATACTTCATATCTATAAATAAAAAGAATTTCAACAATTTCTACGGCTTCAATGGCAAACATAAAAAACACATTCAAAACAGCTCTAAAAATTCGGTAGATTTTTTTTTTTAAAATACAATATAAAAAAATAATCAAAATTGGTTTAATTCCCTACCCCAACCTACAACAATACAACAAAACAGGTAAAATTGTTCTTTAAAATGATTTGGAAATAATACTTTCCTAAAAATTATAAAAATTATCAATAAAAAATACAATCAAAATTAGTTACAGACCCATGGATAACATGGATAAAATAATAAGCACAATAAAAATTTCAACAAAAACAATAGAAACAGATTTGCCATCAAATGTAACTCAGAAACCAAAGAAAATTTGACCACGTTACCATAAATGTTTAACAATCATAATGTATAAAGCTACATACAAAAATAACAAAGACAGACAAAAAAATTTATAAACTGGTTTGAAAAATGTTATATAAATAAACATAAATCAAATAAACAAATAAACAAATAAAATATGCACATCTATGTGTACATGTCACACACACACACAAATACACACATATACAAAAAATAACTACAAATGAACAAACCTAATCTTCCAAATTAATACCTCAATATACAAGATAAGACCAAACAAAAACAAATTACTAGCTATTAAAAAAAAATGAAGACAATCCTAATATAAAATATTAATTTCTACATATACATTATTTAAAAATACATATTTGTGTGGAGGTCTTATTCCTATATTCTATATCATTTATTCAAACAGTTTATAAAATTGTCCCTAAAAATTGTGGACAAAAATCATTTTATTTTAAGCAGACTAATTTATATATTAATAACAAAGTTTTGAACCTCAACTGTGCAGGTTTTGTGTGTGTTTGTTTATATACACAGCCACGTGTATGTATGTGCACATGTTCTTTTGATAATATATGTATATGTATGCTGAAATGTATGAATACAGGAATATGCATACAAATTCAAACAATATTAAATAAAAATTAATTATAAACATAACCTCTTCAATTAATACCCTAGTAGTTTTCACTTTACCACCAAACCAGATAAGAAAAACAAAATGGCCAATCTTGACATATATCAATATTTATTTTATCATTTAAACATTAAAAATAATTATTTATATAAAAAAAAAATTCTGTTTTTTCCGTTCAAGAAATGACTAGAATGCTCAAAATTAGCCAGCCTGTCTAGAAAAATTTTTAATAAAAATATAATTTTCATTATGTTAAAGCATTACCTTTCCACATACCATGTATTGAACTGATAATTCTCTTCCTGTTAAGTTTTATTTTCCTGTCCATTTATTGATTTCAATTGTTTTTTCAACATCATAACGAGACATTCTACCATTAAAAAGCGGTAACAACCAGTTGGGCCCAGAAATCCATTGGTCTTTTCTGCCTGAAAAATACATTGAAAATATCAATTCTTTATTTCTTTTTTTTCATTTGGTATTTTCATATCACTGTTAGGTCCTTATCCTACATCCTTCTCTGGGGGTCCGTCTGGGTTATATAAAGTATCAATATTTGTTTTCTTTTGTTGTTCAACCCTCAAACTTAATTCTTGGGTTACAGATATCACTTTATTATTCACTAAACTAAACCTATAATAAACATTTCTAAAGCATCTTTCTGAGGCTTTTAAATTATCTGCTTGGCTTTTAGTTTTACTCATTATATTAACCTCTTCACCACAGGCATAAACCAGAGGTTCCCAAAATGTGACCAATTCTGTCTGTTGGGGCGCACCCACCTTCTCAGGGAGAATGGACTAATCTCTCTACGATATAAGTCAGTACTAGAGAGATCAGGGGAGATCTGTATCACGTTCTGGGAGATCACGAGACCATTGCACTTCCTTCCCTCGACCGGAAGATACCGTTGGACTGTAGACTCTTTCTAATTGTTATTACTAACCTGCGTTCGTTATTACTAATTACTCTGTTGTTAAATACCTCTTCAAATATACCAGCATTTTTCCCTACATATGTGTTTGTCTTTATTTGAATACACACACGCGAGAACACTCCCAACATCTCAACAAGGGTGCTACAGCTTGATCTCAGGGATGTTACAAGATTTTAATACACTCATATCCTGACATACAGAGGAAGTGAACGGATTGACTCTAAAGTGGGTGATTAATTTACAATGTATGTATAATCCAAAAACCATACCCTTACTCTATGTCCCAATTTGTATAATTTCATGGTGAATTTACAGTGTAAATATTGATTAAACTACATCCTCATATTGTAAATCAATTACCAATTGACTTGCTTTAACAATAAATGTTACTTCCACTCAAAACAAAACATTTCCAAAAGCAGTCAATTTTTCATAATTTTTCTATTTATATTTACTTAAATATATTTCAGATCATTATTTTTACTTTTTTATGTACTAACACAACCACATGAGTATAAATGCTGTTGCTCAGTATTTTCAGATTTAGGTCACTATGAAAAAAAATGCTTATTGAGTAAGGGTGTTGTGTTTTGTCAAAGTTTGGTGACAACTGGTATAAATTACAGTGTGCCTTCAAGCAGTATATCTCTCTACTAAATGATGGAACAACCAGAGCCTCTTTTGTTATTATTTACTATCATAACAAACCCTTAATTGAAAACATTGCAAATTTCCATCTAGGCTAAAACTGATTCTTTGTATAAAATTAAAACTTTCCTTCCCAGGCTCAAACTAATCTGCAGAGCCTCATTTTGAAGTTAAAAAAACAATCAAAAACTTCTTGTTCTACTGACCTGTATTTAAGTTACAAATCACACCAGCTGCTTCATTCTTGTCACAGTTATGGCGAATACTGAAAGGACATTTTTGCAATTGCATTTCATCTCCGGCACATTTGACATCATCCATCAAATATAAACCATCTTTAGCCTCACCATACACAGAAGCACTTAGAAACTTTGCTGCTCCTCTGACAAAAGAAAGGAAAAGAAACATGAAAAAGCAAAATCTTTTCCATGAAAATAAAAAGTTTTTGCTTCAAGATAAAAGCATTTATTTTGAATTAAAACATGTTTTAATCTCCATTGAATAAACTGTTGGGGTGCACCCACCTTCTGACTGATAATGGACTTATGCCTCTACGATATAAGTCAGTGCTAGAGAGAGTAGTGTGAAAGTGTAGTGGGAAGGTGTTGTAGTGTGAAGGATCAGGTTACCATTACATACCGTTGGACTGTAGACTTTTGCTATTGTTACTTACTAACCGGCGTTCCTTATTACTAATCACTGTTGTTATTACCTTTTACAAATATACCAGTATTTATCCCTACAACTGTGTTTGTCTTTATTCGAATACACACACGCGGGAACACTCCCAACAACTCAACATAAACAAAGAAAGAAAAAATAAAATAATCAAGGAAAATTCATGGTACAAATAAAAAGCTAACATTTAATTATAAGTCACAACTGAATATGACCATAATATTAACAACATAGTGGAGTTTTAGATAGCTCTTGAGAGATGTAGAAAAAATAAACCTTGGTTGTATTTTGTTTAACAGCACATTACCCTCTATGGGTTATTTAATGCTTAAATCTAAATATTTTGTTTGCAATTTTATTTTATTATTGAGGATAATAATGTTTTAGTGATATAAGTCTTATTAATTAACTCATAGATAGGGGAGAAGAGCTGGATTCTTACATAAGTGAATATAAAGAACAACTGTTAATATTTTAGAGGACATTTAAAAATGAAAACACACAAGTTCAGAGTTAGGCTAATCTTAACAAAATCATAGAAAATAGAATAGCCAATCAGAGCCTTGCACAACAAAATGTGAAGGATTATAAATACTAAGATTTATAAGGGATCTCTGTACCTTTTTTTCTGTCACATGTGACATTCATTGTCTGACAAATCTTGACTGGTTGTTATTTTGGTGGTTTTGCTGTCTGAAAAAAACTGTGAATGACTTCTGCTTTGCTAATTGGAATTACTTGGACTAACCCAGCCAAATTGCTTTTGTTTACTTTACTAATTAAAAGAGCGGACTGTTATTTTTCTTTTTATTTTTGTTATTTATTCATTGAAATGGATGATGAGGATGTGGACAAGACCATTAGGTTCTTGTTTAATGTTGGTTTCAATCTGTAGTGGAATGACTGTAAGATACTTTCCCCTCCTCAATTTATGGACAAAACCACACAAATGCATGCTGGGATTTTTCCTAAACAATAAAATAGGCCAGTTCTCGGTCTCATCTGACTCAGTTACAGTCTTGTCTTGAAGTTAGAATGCTGCCATCAGTGACTTATCTGTATCCCCTCTTGTGTGTTAACACCATTCCTAGTTTGTTAACTTTTTGTCATATTACTGTTGCTTTCTCTTGCATAAATTGTTTGCTTACTTAATATTATTTTTGCTCTGTTCTTTTCTTTCTCTTCTTATTGTTTATTGCAACCTTTGTCAATTTTGTTTGTTGGGCAGTCCTGTCAATATAACAATACAATTTCTCACACATCTTTAGAAGATAAGTAAATAAATTTCTTTTAAGTCCACTTAGTTATCTGAATTTCATAGGAATGTTGTTTCCAGTCCATCTTTGAGTCAAGTGTTTTCAGCAATTCTGTCTCCAGCTTGCCTTTGAATTAGCAAACATAAAAGGTTGTAATGATTTAGATAATCACAGAAGTAAAATCTATAGAAGTTTTGACCACCCAAAAGCCAAATGGGTGGTTTCAAACACAAGTGGTTGGATAGGGAGTAGGGCCCCGGTCATTATCCATATAAGCAAAGAGAGGCAGGAAGTCTAAGATCCTGGAGTCCAACAGTGAACAGAAAAGTAGGTAGCAGTGAGTGAGTAGCTGCCCAATGGCTGGGTAGAAAGGGCTCAATGGCTGGGTAGAAAGGGCTCAATGGCTGTCAAAGAGATAGCAGTTCAGCTAAAGGAAAAATAGCTGGCTAATTGAAAATTCGTATTTTTGCTATTTCCCAACCAGAGAGTCTTGAAAATAAATTGTCATTATTTTTGTTGAATACGATCACAAACAAGTGGACAAATTGAAATCAGGTGTATATGCAGATATAGCCAACCTTGGGTGTCACCACAGATGCAGTGAATGATGGACAAGTGAAGAATGTTGTCACAAAAGTCATCACACCAATTACATTTAACCATGACCAATTACTCTATATTTAGAATTCACCAAAATATAAATAATCACATCTATGATAATGGCAATAATAACAGTAATCATTATTCTTTTCTACCTAAGATCAGAACTTTTCTTTTTTGGCCTTCTAGGCTGGAATCAAAGTATAGTATCAGCTTTTGGACAGATAAACTACATTTTATTTTGAAAATAAGTGCTATGGCAAGAAATTAGGACATGAACATGATTTCCAATATATTTAGGTGTTTATCCAGAGCTTCACCTGCTCAGTCTGTGTAAGTAGACAGCTGAAACTTAGGACTTCTGCAATGTTAAACTAATAGATCAACTCTTCCTCCTACCAAAACTCTGCCCATCCCATCATGATACATAGCTGGCAATTCTAATAGACAACATCGGAACTACCCCAAGAGACAGTCTGCCCCTAACAGGTGGTCCAGAATTGTACTTCAATTACAACTGTGATCGTTAATATAGACCTGTGACCGGAAAGACACAATATCCAGTTTTGTTGTCACTTGTCTCTCAACAGTTTTCATTTATTTATTCTTTTGTTCCCTTACAGACAAATGGGTTTTGCTTAGAAAACAAGACTTTATCCACTGGCCATAAAAACATGAAACATGTGAGATCAGAATAAAATCACACACCACCCACTTCTATGTAAGAGTCTCAACCCTAATGTCACAGCTCCACAACATTATTTGCAGAAACTGAATAGTTTTTATACTTCGTCTATACACACATGGGCGCCAAATGTAAAACTGACCATAGTAAATATATATATATATATATATATATATATATATATATATAAGAAGAGTGGAGAAAGAAAAGAGTCAAATGTAGTGTTATACTGTACCTATGGACTATAATGGGTATGTCCCAATCCTCATAAATACAGTGGAACATACTGTCTTTGACAAAAATGGCAGGAGACCATATACAGCACAAGCCAGTTAGTATAAGAGACACACCTGCTCCTGAAAATGTCAGTTCCCTACAAAGTTTCCTGGGTTTGGCAAGTTATTACAACATATTTGTGTCAAATATGCATTGTTTGTGAGCTCCGTTAAATGAACTATTAAAAAAAAGACTCTAAATGGGTTTGGACTCAGAGTACCAGGAGTCATTTAAAAAAAAATTAAAGAAATCTTAACGTTGGACTGGTTTTTGACACATTATGATCCAAAAGAAATAATTGTAGCAAGCGACACTAGTGCGTACAGGACAGGAGCCTGCATTATGCATAAACTCAAAGATGGCTCGATAAAATCTATTGCACATGCATCCAGAATACTTCTTCCGACCAAAAAGAATTATTCCGTGATAGAAAAGGAGAGTTTAGGGATTGTGTTTGCCCTTAAGAAATTTCATATATTCATTCACAGGAGAAGGTTTACCATAAAAACAGATCACAGACCATTGTTAGCTATTTATAGGTCCAAGAAAGAAACTATACAGCTAATAGGTTACAACTATTATATTATGATTTCAGAATGGAATTCTTGCCATTGAGTAGATCGAGTCATGCAGGCAGATTGTCCAGACTTATTCCAAGAAATAGTGAACCTTTGGAAGACAAAGTCTTTACTTCTCCACAAGCAGAAGTAGAGATAAAAAAAATGTACTATGCAGTACTGTACAAGAACTACCTGTGATTTTGGAAGAAATAAAAAGTAGAACATTGGATGACAATTTTATTGTGGAAATGAAGAAAAAAGTAAAGGATAGTAAAACAGAATCTGAGGTATATTCAATTTACAAGGATGTTCTCATGTACAGCGAAATAGTGGTGGTATCTTCATCACTCAAAAATGAATCCTGAAAGAATTCCACACAGGACACCCTGGTATATCCAGAATGAAAATTTTAATGAGAAGTTATGTACACTGGTGTAGCATAGATAGAGACATCGAATGTTTGGTAAAGTCATGCAAAGGTTGTGGTTTGACACCACCAATAATGTTCAATCCATGGCCAGAAACTGATCAGCCATGGTCACATCTGCATATTGAGTTTGCTGGTCCACTTAATGGGTCATATTATTTGATTGTCATAGATAGTTTTTCCAAGTTGCCAGAGATATTGAAATGTAAGAAACCAACTACACAAGTAATAATTGGGTTTCTACACAAAATGTTTGCAAGGTTCGGTGTACCAGATTCTATTGTTTTGGATAACACCACTCAATTTACATCGAAAGAATTCAAGGAATTTTGTAAAATGTTTGTGGTAGATCACATAACAATTGTTTTGTGATGTCAACGAACACTCGTTGACACTTTTGTAATGTCAACGAATACTCGTTGTCACTTTATTAATGCTAGATGTTGTAGAGACTTTGTAATTGCAGATACAACTATAGTAAGGCCATTGAACAATACTGGTGTCAGACGCCTTCAAATAACAATCACACCAAATAGTACTTGCTCATTCTGATAATACTCACTCAAAAAGTAACCACTGAATAGTGATCGAATAGTAATCCATTATAGAAATAGTATAGTGAAGAAATAACAATCCATATAGTAATAATATAGATAGGGAGAAAAGAGTGATCAATTAGATGCCATGCTAATTCCTATATGCGTTACTGTGGTAGTCGGTCTTCTACATTTTAAAATTTCTGGCCATTTAGTGTAACTATCAACTACCACTAGATAGTATGCTCCATTTAACGGTCCTGCAAAAGTCTATATGTATTCTGGACCATGGCATATTAGTTTTTGGCCAGGTTGAATTTTGATAGGCAGTGACTTCACTGCCAGAGCTAACCTCTTCATGGTTTCACTAAATTTTAATATCTTGATCCATTTTTGGCCTGTATGTATAACACCTCATTAAGGATTTCATTCTAGAAATTTCTGGATATCTGATGTGAAATTCCTTTAGCATACATTTTTGCAACGATGCTGATATCACAATTCTCTCTGCGTACATAATTACATCATTACATAATGAAAATGCATTATTTTCAGTAATATTTTTCCTTTAAATCTTAACTGCATTTCATTTTTATTATAAAAAGTCATCTTTTTCAACAATTTTATTTCCTCAATGTTATGGGCAGTTCTTTTACAGTATTGTATGATCGCTATTAATTTCATTTTCTTAACGTTATCGCCACATTTATTTGTTCTCAAGTGGTTTGAAGAATTTTGGTATTAGTCTAGATAATCTGTCTGCATGACTTAATTTTTTTGGATGGTAGAAATTTCATTTTATAATTATAGTTCAATAAGATAGTCCCCCTGCACTGCAGTCTATTTGATGTATGCATGGGAACACCATTTTTTGATCCATATTTAGACAATAATGGATGATGGTCTGTCTGTAGTATGAATTCTCTACTATGTATTAAATTATGAAACTTTTTCATAGCAAATATGATTGCCAAAGCTTCCTTTTCAATCTCGCTGTAGCTTCTTTCAGCTGCAATCAATGGTCTTGAAGCATAAGCCATTGGTTTAGTTGTTCCGTCCTCATATTTGTGTAGTATCGCTGCTCCAATACCCGAATCACTTGCATCTGATGCAACCACAATCTTTAGAGTGAAAATGAGCTAGTGACAAATCCGATATTAAGACTTTCTTAATCTCTTTAAAAGCACATTAACATTTATCTGTCCAATTCCATTTCACATTTTTCTTCAGTAGGTTATTCAAGGGTTCTCTTAATTCAGGCATATATATATATATATATATATATATATATATATAATAGTAATTAGCAAACCCTAAAAATAATAACTTTGTTACATTTGTTGGAGCAGGCTTGTCTTTCATCGTGCTTGCTCTTGAAGAATCTAATCATCTACCATTTTCATTAGCTTACACCAAATAAAAATGCATCTTTGGCCATGACTCCAGCAGAAATTATGTTTGCACAGAAAATAAGGTCAGTTTTGACAAGCTGATACCTAATAAGAAAAAACTTGAACATGTGATACAAAAAGCTAGAAATAAATTTTACAATGTTGGTCAAAAGGATATATATATCAACTGGATGTATCAGACAGGTAAAAAAATATTGGGAAGTTGGAACAATCCTCCAGGATGGAATATTTAGTCAAATGGCCGGAAATGGTGCACAAAAGGCACTGTAATCAAATAAAATGTAGGCATATAAATGAAAAGAATGATACTTCATTGGAGGTTGAGCCTATAGAAGCTCTTTTCAACACATTCGATGTGCCCATTCCTCAGAAAGCTCCTGTGATAGAAGTCCAAAAAAGACAAAGAGAAAAAGAATGGATACAGACAGAATAGAAATTAACCAAAAAAGGAAAAGATACTGACTCTGTGCAGAGTAAATCTAAAAAGGGGTGAGGCGTTATATATATACTTATGCACTATAATGGGTATGTCCCAATCCTCATAAATACAGTGGAATATACTGTCTGTTGACAAAAATGGCAGGAGACCATACTACATGCACAAGCCAATCTTGTATAAGAGACACACCTGTTATACAAATTGTCAGTTCCATTTCAAAGTTTCATTTTGGTTAGTTTATTCACAACATTTTTGTGTCAAATATGCATTGTTTGTGACAGTCATCATATTAAATAAACTATTAAAAAAAAGGAAATGGGTTTGGACTCTGGATACCAAAGAGTCATTTAAAAAAAATTAAAAAATCTTAACAAACAGACTGGTTTTAAAACATTATGATCCAAAACTCTTTAATTGGAAGAAGCGACACTAGTGCGATAAGGACAGGAGCCTGCAAAATGCATAAACTCAAAGATGGCTAAGATAAAACCTATTGCACAAGCATCAGAATGCTTCTTCCAACCAAAAAGAATTATTCCGTGATAGAAAAATTTGGGTTTAGGGATTGTTTTGCCCTTATGAATTTCTAATTCATTCACAGGAGAAGGTTTACCATAAACAGATCAAAGACCATTGATACAGACATTTATAGGTAAGAAAAGAAACTATACAGCTAATAAGTTAACAACTATTATATTATGATTTCAAAAAGAATTTTGTTCTTGCCATTGAGTCATCTATCTAATCATACCATTCAAATTTTCTCAGACTTATTCCAAAATATTGAACCTTTTGAAGACAAAAACATTTATCTGCATTACAAAGGAAAAGTAAAGATAAAAAAAATGTACTATGCAGTACTGTCACTTACCGACTAAATCCAATTTTGGAAGAAATAAAAAGTTTGAACATTGGATGACAATTTTCATCACATGACAAAAGCCCCATAGAAAAATTTTGAGGATATTCAATTTGCACCATGTTCCATGATTGTAATAGTCAGAATCACCTGCATCTCTAAAAAAATTGAAAATGATTAAATAAAACTTTATAATGTCTAAGAATTCCACAGGGCACACCCTGGTTTATCCAAAAATGAAAATTTTATTCAGAAGTCATTTGGCCTGGTGTGATTAGATAGACAAATACAATGTTTGGTAAAAAGTCAACTGAAGGTTATGGTTTGACTACAAAATAAAGTTCAATCCTGTTTTAAAACTTTTCATCAACAATCTCACATTTGGTGTAATATCTTGCTGGTCAATTTCCATGGGTCATATTATTTGAATGTCATATATAATTTTAACCTAAATTTTACCATCAGTTATTGATAAGAAACCAAAATTTGGTAATAATTTGTTTCATCTCACAAAAAATGTTTATCATTCCTTTGATCTTTCATATTTAACAGTTTTGGATAACACCACTAAATTTCATGTGAATTCAAAATTTTGTAAAATGTTTGTGGTAGATCACATAACAATTGTTTTGTGATGTCAACGAACACTCGTTGACACTTTTGTAATGTCAACGAATACTCGTTGTCACTTTATTAATGCTAGATGTTGTAGAGACTTTGTAATTGCAGATACAACTATAGTAATGGCCATTGAACAATGCTGGTGTCAGACGCCTTCAAATAACAATCACACTAATAGTACTTGCTCGATAATACTCACTCAAAAAAGTAACCACTGAATAGTGATCCGTGTAGTAATCCGTAAAAAAAAATAGTATAAAAGAGAATAACAATCCATATAGTAATAATATAGAATAGAGGAAAAGTGTGTCAATTAGATGCCATATAATTCCTATATGCGTTATATGGTATTCGGTCTTCTACATATTTAAAATTTCTGGCCATTTTACATGTAACTTGTCAAATACCACTAGATAGTATGCTCCATTTAATCCCTGCAAAACACTATATGTTTTCTTTTTTTTTTATATTAGTTTTTTCCATCTTTGAAACTAAATGGCATCTTCAGGTGTGATTTCAAAGACAAACATCTTGTAATGGTTTCACTTTATTTTTAATATCTTGATCCATTTTGTCCTTATGTATTTCACACCTCATTAAAATGAAAGGCATTCTAAAAATTTTTGGATATTTGATGTAAAATTCCTTTAGCATACATTTTTATGCACGATGAATTATCAAATTCTCTCTGATCCATAATTACATCATTACATAATGAAAATGCATAATTTTCAAGAATAATATTTTTCTATATTAAATCTTAACTATATTTTCATTTTTATAATAAGTGTGTATATCTTTTTTTATTAATATTTATTTCCTCCAATGTTATGGGCAGTTTTCTTTATTAAAATTAATATTTTACAGATAGGATATTATTTCATTTTCAAAACGTTATCGCATCCTTTATTTGTTCTCAAGTGGTTTGCACCATTTTGGTATTAGTATATATAATCTGTCTGCATACTTAATTTTTGGATGGTAGAAATTTCATTTTATAATTATAGTTCAATAAGATATCCCCCTGCACTGCAGTCTATTTGATGTATATGGTCCACCATTTTTATATCCATATTTATATAATAATGGATGATGGTCTGTCTGTAGTATTTAATTTTGATTTCATATATTAATTTATGTTTGTTCTTTTTTTGGAATAGCAAATATGATTGCTCAATAGGGCCAGTTTTCAATCTGTGAGAAAAAAAGCTTTCACTTTTTGCAATCAATGGTCTTGAAGCATATATTCCATTTTTTTTTGTTCCGTCCTCACATTTGTGTACATTTCTGTCCAATACCCGAATCACTTGAATCTGGATGCAAAAACAATCTTTAGAGTATGGATGAGCTTATGACAAATCCGATATTAAGATTTGAACTATCATTCTTTAAAAAAAACAACTTAACATTTATCTGTCCAATTCCATTTCACATTTTTTGAATAGGTTATTCAAGGGTTCTCTTAATTCAGGCATATATATATATATATATATATATATTTATATAGATAATAAAATAATTAAAAACCTAAAAAATGCTTTTTTACATTTCCCAAAAAACTTGTCTTTCATCGTGCTTGCTCTTGAAGAATCTAAACATCTACCATTTTCATTAGCTTACACCAAATAAAATGTTTCTTTGGCCATGACTCCAGCAGAAATTATAAGATGGTAAGAAAATAAAACAACCATTTGACAAGCTGATACCTAATAAGAAAAACTTGAACATTAATATCAAAAGCTAGAAATCCATTTTACAATGTTGGTCAAAAGGATATATATATCAACTTCATGTATCAGACAGGTCAAAAAATATTATGGAATATGGAACAATCCTCCAGGATGGAATATTTATCAAATTTTGTCAAAAATTGGTGCTGGAAAAGGCACTGTAATCAAATAAAATTTGATATTTTATAAATGAAAAGAATGATACTTCATTGGAGGTTGAGCCTATGCCAAAGCATTTTTCAACACATCGATGTGCCCATTCCTCAGAAATTTCCTGTGATAGAAGTCCAAAAAAGACAAAGAGAAAAGAATGGATACAGACAGAATAAAATTAACCAAAAAGGAAAACCATACTGACTGTGTGCAGAAGTAAATCTAAAAGGGCAGCACTTATACCCTAAATTATGCACTAAATGGTATGTCCCAATCCTTGCAAATACAGTGGAATATACTGTCTGGGGAATTCACCACTAGCAGTGGATTACTTACTACATTTTATCTCTAGTAAATCTTGTATGTTGTTAATGTTATTTATAGATTATTGTTCCATTTCCAACCTTCATTTTTCCTTATTCTTAATTTAGTAACCTTTTTGCTTACAACACACAGAGAGACAGTCATACATATATTTAGAGAAATTTAGAAAAATTTTGCTGATTTTTGCTGTCTGGATATCAAGAGACAATGGGCAAAAGTTTAAAAGGCAAATAGAAACAGAAATTTATTAAAACTGTGGTAGATTAAAAACTCTTTATGGGAAGAAAAAGAGAGAGAGTTTCTTTCCCTGTGAGAGAAAGGAAAAAATTTGAAAGATCAAAGAGAGAAATGATTAAATAATCTTTTTCTAAACATTGAAAGAGGATGCAGTAGAAAATATTTGGGTAATCCTTCTTTGCATTATGAATCTAATCCATGTATCTGGTTTTTTTTAGAAGAAATAAGAAAATGTTGATTAGAACAGACAGTGGATAAGAGCATAAAGAGGACAGAAGATAACAAATAAACTTAATTTTCAAACATCCAAAGAATTTTGAATTTGTCCTTTTAATCATCCTTACTAATGATTGCATTCAAAAACTTTTAATCAACCCAAAATTTCCATTAATATTGAAACAGTTGAAAACATTTAAACAAAGATCTGCTTAGAAAGGAAAACCAAAATAAACTAGTCAATGAAAGTGTCACTTCACATATTAAATCCAAACAATGTGCATCTACGTTTTTCATTGATATCCCAATCATCATCACAGACATCATTCTAGGAATTATTTTGGAAGACTTTCACCAAACCATGATTGTAATAGTCAGAATCACCTGCAAGTCTAAAGAAATTGAAAATGATTAAATTTAAACTTTATAATGTCTAAGAATACATTTGGGCAAACCCTGAAATTTTGAACAAAACCCAACCTTTATTCACATATCATTTGGCCTGCTGATTATAAGACAAATACAAAATGGAAAGTTAACCCCTTTTAAATGACTACAAAAAAAAGGATAGTCTGTTTTAAAAATCTTTTCATCAACAATCTCAGCATTTGGTGTAATATCTTGATGAAGAAATTTCAAAAGATGAAGCATTAAAAAATTAACAAATAAGTCAATCTTAACTGACTAAATTTTATCATCAGTTTTGATAAGACACAAAAATTTGGAAATGCTTTGTTTCATCTCAGAAAAAAGAATTGTATCATTCCCATTGATCTTTCATATTTAACAGTAAAAGAATTGCATTAAATTTCATGTGAATACAAAATGGAAAAGATTGTTTTATTTAGTTTAAAATTACTGTCGACCTGGCCTCTTTACAATTCCTGTCTTAGAAAATAACCAAAATATATATATAAAAAAAAATACATATATATATATATATTTCAGTGAAGGTGAAATCTGTTGTCTATTTTGTTAAAATATAATTTGTATAATGGTCATATAACTTAGTGCCCAGCTTACCAATTAAGAGACGAATCACCCATTTTTCATCTTTGTGAGAAAAAGTCAGTGTGAAAGGTATCCATTCAAAAAAAATACTGTAAGGTTGTTTAGAATAATTTTGCATTTATACCTATTCTATTGTTAATAGACTCTCCCACAGATAATAAGTAGTAGTAGTAGCATCGCCAGGGAAGAAGTGGAGTTAGTGAAAACAGTCGATGTTGGACATTAAAGTATCAACCACCAACAACTAGATTGCTGCGTCATTAACTATTATTTCAAGTTCCTAACGTTTTGTACGTCGAACCATTATAGGACCGACTGAGTGAAATACAAGCCTCCAGCGTGAAAAGTGGTTTTGGAAAGTCTCTACAACACATTGGCGACGAGGGATTCATTTCTCATACGGAGGAAGAAAAAGTTTTCGTTCACTCTATAACAACTTTGGCGACCAGGATTCGAAATTCATACGAAAAAAAAATTTGTTTCGCCAGAAACAACACTTGGTGACAAACGTATTTTGGATTCATACGAAAAAAAAACTTTTCGTTCAGTCTACAACACTTGACGGCTACGATTCGAAACTCATATGGTGAAAAAAAAAAAGTCACCCACCATAACAAACATGGCGTACGACGGGTTCGGATTCATACAGTGAACGAAAAAAAATGTTCATTGGCTACATTATTTAGTGACGAAATTCGTTCTGATACAGAGGAAAAAAAAAAAACTTGCTCGTCAAATTTTCGGCGACAACATCTCAGATTCACATTTAAAAAAAAAAACAAAGAAAAAAAACTTGGTAAAACGTCAACTTAGTGACAAAAAAAAAATCAGTCGTATTCTCAACTGAGAAAAGAAATTTTTTTTTCTCGATAAGACAGTTTGCTCAAATAGGTCACGAACTGCAAATTCGTTTTGGACCCCCCTCTACAATATTTAAGCATTGTGTAAACTTTTTGCGAAGATGGAGGAATGCAAAAATATATTCCAGGAATTTTTTAAGTTCCAGATGGAACAACAAATGACAATATTAGAGCAACAGAAAACATTCCAGATGCAACTACAGGAGGAAACTTTTAATAGACAGAGGCAGTTTCAACGAGAAATGGAACTGATGCATAAGGAGTTTCAAAACAAAATTCTGGAAATAACTGAGAAGAGGAAAGAGAAAAATTTACAAAATGATTCTATCCCAGAGAATACAATATGGAATTCGATTGAAATATTCACGTACAGTCCGGATGAAGAGATAACTTTTGAAGATTATTATAAAAAATATATGGACGTGTATAACGAGGACTGCCACTCGTGGTCTGAAGGAAAGAAGGTTAGACTTCTTTTAAGCAAGTTAGGAACTGCTGAGCATAACAAACTGGTAAACTATATTTTACCGAAAAAAAAACTAGCGAGTTGACTTTTACCGAGGTGGTAAATATATTAAGTGAATTATTTTGTAAAAAGACATCTTTGTTTCACAAGAGGTGGAAATGTTTGAATCTGATGAAAGATGACAAACAAGACTATATAACGTACACAGCCAATGTGAATAAGCATTGTGAAGAATTCAAGCTAGCAGATTTAAGCACCGACAACTTTAAGTGCTTGGTGTTTGTTCAAGGGCTGGTATCGGAAAGTGACACAGAATTGAGGAAATTGGTATTATCAAAATTGGAAAACCAACAAAGTCTTAAGATACAGAGTTTGGCAGAAGACTGCACAAGATATATTTAGCGTAAAGAAAGATTCGAAAAAGATAGAACAGTCTAGCGTTTCGCATGTAAGGAAAATACGCTACAAAAAAGAAAGTCAGTCTACCAAAAAAGAATTCTAAAATTGCGAATTATCAAACAAAAAGTGAAATACTAGAAAAAAATAAACAAAAACTCCCGAAGCCATGTTTTGCTCGCGGTGAACTTCACTGGTACAGATATTGCAATTTTAGGAATAAAAAATGTTTCAACTGAAAAAAAATTGGGGTCATAAAAGCTCGCACTGCAGGTCAAAAAATAAAGACTTTAAAATAAGAAAATTAAAGTCCGACGAAGTGAACGATGGAATAACCAGAAAATTTGTTACCGTCGACATAAGTAATAAAAAAATAAAAATGCAACTCGACAGTGGTTCCGACCTATCTATCATAAATTTGCATACATGGAAGAAGTTGGGGAAACCAACTTTAATGAAAACAAATAAAATCGCGAGGTCAGTGACGGGAGAAAAAATACAATTTATTGGAGAATTTGTTACAAACGTCACATTAAATAAAAAAACGTGAAAAGCTAAACTATTTGTCATAAAAAATACCACGAACTTACTTGGTAGGAATTGAATAACAGAATTTTAATTATGGGATCTACCAATTCTTTCTGTTACAAGGTTGAAAGTTTAAACTCAGAAGCCCAAAAATTAGTAAGGAAATTTAAGGAAACATTTCCTACTGTTTTTTCTCCAGGTTTGGGAACGTGTACCAAGATGAAGGCAAAATTCCAGCTAAAACAAAACGCTCAGGCGGTATTCAAAAAGAAAAGGAATGTGGTGTTTGCTTCAATTGAACAGATAGATAAAGAATTGGACAGATTAGAGAAAACCTGTGTATTTAAAAATGTTGAGTGGGTAACACCGACGATATACGTAAAAAACAAGCTCCAGAAAGTAAAAATGAAGCCGACACCGAGAAAAACTGGGGAACGAGTTACCCGCAGTCAAGGACATGCAGTATTATTAAATGATTTAAGTCAACAAGAAGAACCTACAGAAACTGGGACTCCATCTTTAAGAAGCAAAAAGCGGATGACTGTTTCTGGTAACGCTATGGAGATATAAAAAAAATAAAAAAGTTGAAAGGGGAAAAACTCATGAGATCAGATGACATTTTTCAGACGTGGTTGACAGCGGTCTCGCGGGAAAAAAAAACGTCGATGGAGGTGATTTTCAATACGTTTGATCTAACAACGCCTGCAAATAATTTTATCTGAGGTACGCTGATCCAGAAGAAAAAAAAGGCAACTGCAAAAAGTGATCATTTAAAATACGTGGATCAAAAAACGTAAAAAAAAAAAAACGCGCTTTTCTTCGATGTTGCTAAAAAAAAAAATTTTTTTTGTTTTTTTATAATTTCATATTTTCTGTAAAAAAAGATGAAAAATAAATAAAGAAAACTTTTTTTCCTACGGAACAAAGTTTTAGGGGGGATGTTATACTGGAACATACCTACATGTCTTTGGTTCCATTATAACTTTATTTCAACTCAAAAAATGGTTTTTACATGAGTTTTCGGACATTGTTGATTTTAATGACAATGTAAACAAAGATGGTTCATATTAGAACTTTTCTTATTCACATTATGAAATGGGAGTAGTTTCCAACCTAATTTAGGACTTAATTTCTTAATCATGCAGACACTTAGCGAGGGTTTCTAAAATAATATTATTTTACCACAACATATAGATCAACACCATTGTGTTTTGAGTTATCGTTATTTATGTAATTGTTTTTATGGGGAAAAAATTCTCAAAGCTCAACCAAAGTAAGCATTTTTATTTCTAAACAATTTCTTTTTACCTGATACTGTCATTTTAATTGGTAAACATAAAATAATTATTTCCATTCCTTCTACTGTTGATATTCAGGAATAAACAGAAATAGCTTGTCCCTGTATCAGGCAATTTTTTCACCTGAAAATTCTTACATTTTATTTCAAATTCTGAGATTAAATCATTTTTTACTATTAATTTATGTTTACTTTTGTGTTTTGTTCAGGTTCATTGTTGATTTTAATGACAATATTCTAGTCCTGAATATACGATCCCAGAAAAAACTAACAGATTTTTTATTAGGTGATAGACACTCTTCTGTCCTTTGTACAGAGGTCATCATTATTCACGTTACCAAAGACGACAATGGTTCCCAACAAAGGCTAAAATTTGCCAATTTCTTATCTTTGGGCATATAATATCAAAAAAGGTAGTATAAACAGATCCCAAGAAGGTCGAGGTAGAATTATGCACATGAATCTTCCGGAAAAAGACAAAACAAAAAGATACAGCTGAGCAAGTTTCTGGGGTTAGTAAACTACCTCAACAAATTTTCCCCACACCTAGCAAGACTCACTAAGGGTTTGAGACCTCCATGACCTGATGCCCAAAGACATTGAGTTCAGCAGAACTACCACCCAAACAGAACCTTGGACTCCTCAATTTGAAAAAAAACTTTTGAGAGCATCAAAAAAAGAAAAGTCTCCAAGGCGAACATAAACCAGTGTTAATCTACTTCAATCCAAAAATGATCTAAAATACAACAGGTCAACACCTCAATTGCAGGTTTGGGAGCAGCACTGCTACAGGACCAAATATTTGTAGCATTTGCCAGCAAGACACTAACAGGACCAGAAACCCAATACTCCAACACTGAGAGAGAAATGTTAGCTGTCATGTTTGGATTAGTATGGTTCCACTATTATATATAAAAAGGGGAACAGGGTTACAGTGAATAATCAAAAGACCACAAACCACTACAGTCAATAGCAGCTTTAAGAACTTGGAAAAATATCACCACCAAGACTAACAAGAATGCTACTAAATGTTATAGAAAGGATACGACTTCACAATAAAGTATTGCCCAGGCAAAGTAGTCCCCGTTGCAAATTGCTTATCAAGTGTATCCCACAGACCCAGAATGCTAGTGAAGAGTATTGATTTCACCATACATACACTGAATCAACACCTCAATGCATCTCCAATATGATTACAGAATGTAAAAAAGGAAACCATGAAAGATCCAACACTAAATGAGTTAACAAAAGTCATTGCAGCAGGATGACAAAAAGATAGAAGCAACTGCCCACCCACTCTCTTGCCCTACTGGAACTTCAAATAAGAAATGGGAATACAGGATGGTGTGCTGTTGAAAGGGAAAAAGATTATAATACGTCAGCGTCTCTTCAGCATGACATACTACAGTAACTACATGACTCCCACCAGGGGATTGAGAAAACAAAGAGTGAAAACAGCTGTATACTGGGTAGGGATCAATCAAGACATGGTCACAAAATTCACAACATGCCAGAAACACCAGCCAAGCCTCCGAAAGGGAGACACTATTCCAACACAAGACCACATCCTAGCCCTGGCAATACGTAAGTACTAATCTCTTTACTATGGAAGGCAACCATTACCTCCTCACAGCTGATCAGTTTAGCAAGAGTCCATTTGTCAAGTGTGTCCATTCCACCACATCTGCAGTAGTAATAAAACAACTGAAGCAACAGTTTGAGGTGTACCAGAGATAATCTACAGTGACAATGGACCCCAATACATCAGTGTGGAGTCTGCCAAATTCTCCCAAAGATACAACTTCAAACACATTATATCCTCACCCCAAAGAGAGCATGCACTGCTGTCAGCAGGTCAACATGTCTACACACAGAACCAAAGTACAAAACTGTGGGAACTAGGTGTCATTGTGCAAGCCACAAAAGAGCCAAGATCATACCTGGTGAAATATCATAATGGGAGTGTCCAATGCAGAGACCGACAGTTCCTCAGATCTGCCAGGAGAGAGTCGACTAGATCCAACCTCAACATTGATGGCAACCACCCACAGACAATACCAAACAGTACACACTCACCAAATATCAAGATGAAAACAACACAAAACACCCAGCTGCCACCACAAACAAAGCCATATGACCATCCTCAGTCAAGCACTACACTACACCATTCAGAGAGAACAATAAAAACAGCACAGAGATTAAACCTCTGAAACAAACAAACAAAAAAAGTCTTTATTTCAGATATTCCATTGAAACACAGGCTTGAATCAAGAACTATATAAATATTACCTATGTAGTACTAAACAACTAATCTTAACCCATTACCTGCCATGAACCCCATTTTGGGATCTGTTAAAATTAAACTCACTACATGTTATTCCTTGTATTTACATTGAATTGCTTACATACATTGCATTTGCAGAGGTATATTTTACAACAATTAGCCTTTAAAGTTTTTATTATTAGACGTAAGAAGACACTTTCTGTTGTAATTTTACATTTCAAGAGTAAAAAAATAATGACTATTTTGAAAAGTATTTTTTCATTATTTCTAATCAATATTATTTTTTGATGTTTTATACACATATATATTTGATGTTCTAGTTTCTATAAAAATGACAATGTTAACTACTGAAATTAAACATAAGGAATAAATAAACTCCTAAGACACCTGTCTGAGCCAAAAATGTGCATTAAAAAAAATGGAAGTTAATGGGTTAAATAAAGAAAGGGAGATGTTGTATTATCTAGTAATCCCCCTTAATAGAACTCTTTGGAAGTAGGAGCAATTAGCTCCCTTGATCACAAATGACACTAACCATCTTTTCTACTGTTGACTGTCATGGAAGAAACATGTGTACAGCTTCACTCATCATCTTGTCTTTGTGTTCTAAGGGAACCCCGTCAAACAAAACACATTACAAATTAAAATGTGTAAGATTTTTTTTATATGTGATGAATATGCTTCATATATTTGTTATTTTAAGTAACTGACTTACCTTCATGATTTATTTCAATTTCAGTCAATTTAACATATCAAAAAACAAAAGGGGAAGAAAACAAATGATGAAAAATTATCCACCTTGCCAGATAAATATTTATTACTTGGTCAAGAGATAAAAATCAGAAGGTGAAGGCAGGAGAGTTCATCAGTTGAAACATGGTGATCAAAATAATAAAGATGATGATACTACTTTGATTCAACATTTTATAAATATGTTGAAAGATGAGAAAAGAAAACAGCCTAATCCCCTCACAAATATTTCTTTGACTGAGGTCATTGGAAGAGATCCAGGCAGATTTCAATGTACATTCAGAGGTCAGTCATTTGTGGATGAGTTACTTTTAATATGCTTTATATTTTTATTACTATCAAAGTCCTGATAAGTATAATGCTACATGGTCTTGACACTGTACTGATAATAGCCTAGAAAAAATATCCTTACCTCGTTCTTAAAAAGAATATTGAAAAATCTTTTCACTCTTTAAAATAACTGCATGAAACTGATCCAAGTAAAGTCTCTCCATACAAACAGCACCATGTTCACAAGCAAACTGACTATTCTCTCTCGTGTGGTGTTTTTTATGCCAAGTTGATCTCACAAAAAATTTGCATACACCCAACCACTCTCACCAATTCTCCTAGCTCCAAAAACATGTCTTTCTTAAATTAAGATGTCAGGGCAGCCATATTTCTTTTTCATTTCCTTCATTCATTTTGTACACCAGGCATATACGTGCTCACTTTGTCACACAAGATAAAGTCATCTTCTCTTCCACAATAACCGGCAATGCTTTAAAGATACCAAAGCCTTTAAAGGATAATATTGAAAGATGTTTACACTGTATTGATAATGCCTTAAAAGATTTGTCATTATTTCAAGAAAGAATAATATTGAAAAATCTTTTCACTGCCATCAAAGTCCTAAAAAAATAATGTTTAAAGCTCTGTTCACTGTATTGATAATACTGACAAAGTTTAATTGATACAGGGGCCTCACAAGAATAATTTTGAAAGAATTTATATTGATTCATAATATTGAAACAGTATTGAAAACTGTTACTATTAAAATTACCTAAATAATTTTTGTAAAATCGAACCCTGTCTTACTGAAATTCTGCTCTGAATCTTAAAATAAAAAAGCAATAACACTAAGACATGCTTTAATTACTTTTCTGAAAAATATATATTCAGAACAATATCGTCTTAAGAAATAAATTTTTTCAATGAATAGTGAATTTTTACAAGATTTGTATTCATTTTTTTAAAATGGAATAATTTTTTTAATTAAAATAATTTATAGAGTTTTTAAATCTTTAAAGCTCAGTTTCAATGGTGTAATTGTTAAGGAATATTGTAAAACTATATTTACTCATTATAAATTGAAAAGTGTATTACAATTTGAGGAAACCCGGTATTTTTAAAAAGAGTTTTGAATTGTTTTTGTATGTATAAACATGCAAATTTTTTTTATATAAGGATGTTCATACACATCATCAGAAAATAAGAGTGATAACTATAGTAAAATTAGAGTCAAAATTCTCAAAAATTCAATAAAATATTAGATTACGGAGAAAATTTTCTTAAATTTTTAAGATTCTTCCTCTTTTATGTGCCATGTCTCATCAGGACATAGGTGATCATGGCTCTCCATTTCTTCCTATCCTTTGTAGCTCTCAATAAATTTTGTCTTGTTATTTTTCTCAGACACTGTTTTGCTATCCACTGGCATAAACTTGTTAAGTATATCACGCATTGCTTTCCTTTTGTCTCTCATTCCACCCTGTGAGTATCAGATTTTCAAAGCCCTCCTTTCTCATTAAATGTCCCAGAAATTTCATCTGCCTCTTTCTGATGTTAAATATAAGTTTCCACTTTGTTTGCATCCTCTCCAAAACCTCATCATTGCTCATGTGTTCGGTCCATGGTATCCTTAGCATCCTTCTGTAGAACCATACCTCTGTTGACTCAAGTCTTGTTCACCTTTGAGGATATTGTCCAAAATTTGCTACCATAGAGGAAATCACATAGCAGGTTAGTACTCTTTTCTTTGTCACCAATGAAATCCTCCTGCCTCATAATACTCTGCCTAACTTTTGGAATGCATCTTTGGCCATCCCAATGCATCTTCAGATCTCAGTGTCACACTTACTGTCCTCTGTCAGAACACTTCCCAAATATTTAAATTTCTGCACCTGCTTGATTATAGTGCCCCTGACCTGTAAATTACATTTTGTGCTCATCTTTTTGCTGATGACCATTCTGTCTTCTTGTATGCTAAGCCCCTTCTCGCTCTCCTTTGCTACCTTCTGGAGGATGTTTTGTAGCTTCCTTTCTGTGTCTGCTATAAACACTGTGTCATCTGTCTATCTTTTGTTAAGATTGTGGCTGCCAATGAAGAATCCTAGTAGACTTTCCAGTTCTCTCAGAATTGCCTTGGTGTATAAGTTGAATAAGTTCAGTGAGAAGACACATCCTTGGCATATGCCCCTTTCTATTTTCATATATCTGCTGAACTCATTTTTTATCTTTATGCACACAGTTTGCTGCCAGTAAAGGTTTTTCATTATTCTAATGTCTTTCCTGAATATGTCAAGGTTGCTGAGAAGCTCTAACAGATTTTTGTGGTGCACTTTGTTGAATGCCTTTGCATAGTCTATAAAACACAGACACATGTTCTTCTGCATTTGAGTGCTTGATAGGCGCTGTATTGATAATACCTGACAAAGTTTCATGATACCAGAGCCTTGACAAGAATAGTTTTCAAAGATTTTACATTGATTCCTAATACTCTACAAAATTTTATTACTACCAAAGTCTTGACAAAAATAATCTTGAAAGATTTTTTCATTGTATTGACATTTTGGAAATTTGTCCCTACCAGCAGGGTGAGTAATAATGAACCTAGCTGATTTATATATATATATATATATATATGTGTGTGTGTGTGTGTGTATTGGTTCTGTCCACACTAGTAAGCAGCTATAGTTACTTAAGCGTGTGAATGCAGTACACACACAACTTTAAGAGATTTTTCATTATGCAAATGTGTCAATTTCTTGCATTAAAAAGTTACTTGTAACTGTTCATATATTTCATTCTTTATTAAACAAGGATTAAAAATTACACAAGCTGAATAATGCTGTCATAACAAGTTTGGCCCTGAGAAGTTACTGGCTTGACCCACTCCCCAACATCTGAACAAATGGCCAGACATCAGATTTTTAAAAAATCTTTTCTTGGTTGAACTGAGAATTTTTTTCAACACCTACTTAAATAATTATCAAGAATTTTTATAAGTATAATTAACTCCATATTTTAGAATTATTACTGTCTTACAATAGCATCATTAAAATAAAAAGTACTCACCAAGTTTAAAAATTCTGCATACTACATAAAAATATGGAAAAAAAGAAAAGAAAAAAAAGACAGATTAATTTTATAAAATAAATTCAACAAGAATTTCTTTTCTAAATAATAATGAAAATATAAGTAAGCCAATAAGTAATATTGCACATGGAAATATTATTAAACCAACAAGGCCACTGTATTTTTTATTATATCTTTATTTACCTGTGTTTAAATAACTGCTTTGTTGAAAATGGATCAGACCAGATAAAATTGGTTAAAAAAGGTTTCTGGTTAATGATTGAAGTAATTTAAACATAGACTATAATATATTTAAAGGACCTTACAAGTAAATGAATACATTCCACTTATAGCAGTCAATGATGAAGTACCAGACATGAAAAGTGGGGACTGTTCACTCTTGATCACTCCTTTTCTTGAGATGATTTTTTTTTTTTACTTGCCAGGAAGAAAAAGTCAAGATGACTGGTAATAGGAATGTCCCTAAAGACAGAAACTTACCTTGTCATACAACTTAACTGAGTTTTATTCAATCAAGATATTTTCATGTAACATTATATCTATCATTACAAGGGTAATAATAAGTGATCCATGCCCTTTTTTAAGACAATTTATAATACTGATGCTGATGAATGGATTTTTAAACAGTGCAATTCATTCCAAACTCTAATATCTTACCTCAAAGTAACTGAGCAATTTCCCAGAATCAAGAGAAGATCTTTTCCAAAGAATACAGATAAGCAAACACTAGTCTAGTGTAAAATTCTGAAAACTGAAAAAAACTCTGAAAACCAAATATTTCTTTTCAATGAATGTGGTCTGCATATCAAAATTTGTATTTGGTGCTAAGCATGACACACCACAGCCCACATCTGCTGCACTTTATCAGGCCTTGTAGAGCCCAAAAGTTATTATTTTCAGACATCCTTGACTCACTTCATGTCACACAGTTGTATTTCAGTGATTCTAAAAGACATGTTTTTGCAACTCATGGATATTTTATTTTTTAAATGATTCTTTTTTTTCCAAGACTACACAGCTGAAGATTACCTTCTGGTTAACAATCACCTTAATTGTCTACTCTGAGATACCAAGATAACCATTCTGATATCTAAAAAAAATTCTAGAAACTGTCTGATCTCAACGGTTTGGTATAAGAGATTATGTACTGGCATTAGTATATGGGTGACTGAATTTCTGGAAACCAAATTTAGCCATTTCTATTCTTTAATAAATTCTTAAAGTTAAGAAAAAGTTCCCAACTGAAAATACATCTTAATGTTTAGGATTTATCTTTCCAGGAATGACTCATAAATTATGCTAATGAGGTAAACTCAGCTAATTTAATATTTCAAATGGCTGCTCTCATAAATGACTGAGAAGAAAGTTTTCCAACTTTGGAAATGCTTCCACTTTTTAGATAAATTTGGAAATGATTCTTATTACATAAATAAATTTCCATAAATTTGATAGCAAGTTTTCTCAACTACAAAATAAAATAAGGAACATTTTCATTCTGTAACATTTTATTCAAATTTTAAAAGAATAAATTAAAAAAAGTGAAATTAAATGACAACTAGACAAAGTAAACTGTGTTCTCAACAAGGTCTGCCCAGAAAGTATCCGGCTATATTGACTATCTCAAGAGTTAGTCACATCATTTTGATGTATCTTTGTAAACACACAGAGGAGAACCTACTTGGCATTTGTGAGTGAAAAAGATGTTCTCTAGTGAGACGCCATTGAATAAGCTTGGAAAACATCTGTTTTTAGTAAAACATTACATTACCCAGGTCTGGAAGCTTCCACAAAATCCTAGATTTGGCTCCCTGCTATTTCTAGCTTTTACCAAAGCTTTTGAAAAGGAAATTTTAAACTGTGGATGGAATTAAAAAGAAAGTGACACAGCAGTTGGTGCAACTCCCAATCAACACTAAAAACTTGTTTAGAAAAGTGGAATGGAAACTAGAAGTGTGTGAACTTGCAAGGAGGGCACTTTGAAATGGACTGAGGCATCATCTCCCTTGGTAGTCTATGTTTTTTCATTAAAACTGAATGGCTTGGTCATTTCTGGACAGACATTGTATGAAGATAAAGCAATAAATCTATTTAATTTTCAACATAAAATATTTATTTTCAATAGAAATTTAATTTTAATTCAGTTGTGAATATTATTTCTATAGATTCGATAATATAGACAAAATTTCAGCTAGCAAATATGTATTAGGCTACAGATTTATTGATCTATCACTGAACAAGAAAGTAGAAGGAGATAATGAAAGCTCAATTGATTAAAGGAAGCACTTACCTTAATTAAACGAAGTATTTGACACTGAATACAAAAGAAAAAAATGATAAAAATGGTTAATTATAGAAGAAAAGCAATGTTATAATAGATAAGATCTGAATGGGTGACCATTTTTAAAGTGCATGGGAAATGAATAAAAAAACATTCTTTTATTTGAAATTGTATTTAAACAAGATGCTGTACATTTTGTACTGATTTATTCATACTAATTTCTTTGTTTTTCTGTTGTATACTCAAGGCTTTTCCTGGAATCCTACTGAATTTCCAAATATTTGCTTCCATGCATGTTACATCACCTGCAAATTTCTTGCTCTATACATTAATTAAACAAAGAAATGCCAAAAAAGGCAAAACTGAGTAAGTTTTCTCATCAAAATATTTGTGTTCATATTAAGGGAAAAGATCAAAGGATTTCTATGTAAAAATTAATTTCTTTTAATCCTTTTTAGAAGCTTCAAAATTTTGGAGAAAAATCTTGTTTTTCTGGCATCAACACAGGGCCATAAATTAGTCTGGGAAATACAAATGCCTTTTTGTGATAAAAAACATGAATTTGAATATCTTGCAAAAATCAGATAATTATTAGAATTTAATGAAACTTTCAGGAATTATTCACAAATTATTTAAAGTATTCTGTAATTATTTCTTTCTTAAAAATTCTTGGTAAAATCTTTTTTTTCTACATCTGTTTCAATTGATTTAAATTTGGTTTGAAATACACTAAAGTATTTCGCTTGTTGAAAATATTAAATTTAATTTATTAGCTTGGAATTTTGTTATAGAGAGCTATCACATCATTCAAGGTGCTATTGTTAGTCATACATTTAACAAGATTTTTGAAAGATATTTTACTTACAGCTGTCTTGACTCTGCCTGTAAACTCTTCACACTGTAAATAATTTCAAAGAGGAAATTTAAATAAAAGTAAATAAGCTTTTGAAAATAAATCTCACTGGTGTTTATTAAAAATTATTCAATCATTAAAAAACTGGATTAAAAAATTAGCGAAAAATAATTATTTGAGGATTTTACAGCCATTATGATATTGATTTAATTTTTTATTTAACTGAAAAATGTTCATTTCAGTAATGATATTACATTTCTCAAAGGTGTATGTCTGTATTTGTACACACTTTACATATCTCAAATATGGGTGGCACACAGAAAATTTACCAGGCAAAAGATTATGAAACAGGACAAATCTTACATCACAAAAGAATTTGTAAGTTTATGCATCTTATTTATTTTTTACCATCAATGTTAAATTTTTCAAAATGATTTCTATTATTGCCATAAATTAAATTTGATATTTTATTGCTAATATTTATTTGATTTAAATGTTACTTATTACTGCAAATTAAATGTAACCTTTAAATTGTCTATGTTGTACTAAAATATTGCATCTTTTATTATTTTAAATAAAATTTAACCTCATCAATATTGCATAAAATATTTCTTATATATTACTTAAATAGATACTTCCAAACATTTTTAAAAAAGAGCATACCATGATAAAAAAAAAGGCCCCAAACTTGATAAAAACTAAGGTTTATCATCGAAATTTTTGTTATTAAGAAGAAAGACCAAATTATATTTTCATTATTTCATTAAATGTTTTAATATTTTCTAACATGTCCAAAATTATCATTAAAAATCTGTTTTTCTTGCATTAGAGGGTGGGCCAAAGATTAGTATTAGAAAATTTAGCATCTCTTTTGTGATAAAAACGTTGTTTTGGAAATTCTTGTAATAAATAAATAAATGTCAGATTTTAATGAAATTTTCAGGAATTTTTTTTCCATCTATAACACCCCACTTACTTAATTTTATGAAATTTTGAGAAATTAAAATTTCAGCCTCTTCATATTTCTATTAGTTAAAAGCAGGACTCCTTGAAGAATTTAAATCATCAATTTGTTTTTGTCAAAGTTACTCATTTACTGAAAATCTGCTCCAAATCATAAAATAAAAAATGCAATAGAACTATGACATTAATTAGAAAAGCTTTTAATTGCTTTTATAAATAAGATATATTAAGGACACTTTTGTTTTAAGAAACTTTTTTTGATGAATTTTTACAAGAATTGTTTTGATTTGTTTTACATTTTAATTATAATAATTTATAAATTTTTAAATCTTTTAAAATTCTGTATTAATTTCTGCCTTTTAGATTATATTAAGTGTAAACTATATTTAATGGAAAGGCTTAATACAAATCATCATGCAGTATGATTTTTAAAAGAATTTTGAATTTTTTTTATTAGCGTATAAACATGCCAATTTTTTTAAGTACAGTCAATCATACATGGCATTATCAGAAAATAAGAGCAATAACTATAGTAATTTTAAAGACAAAACTTCTAAAATTCAATAAAACATTAGATTACAGAGAATATTTTATTTACATTATTCAGACTGTTATTCTCATCTTCATTGCCATATTCACAATATTTTGGCCTTTGTATGCTCCAGCCTTCCTCAGGTGATTGGAATTTTGAACCAAAAGAGATATAGACAGAAAATATTTTCCTCAATTTTTAAGATTACGGAGTATGTCATTTTCTTCAATTTTGTTTTACTGACGATAAAGTCTCCATAGAACAACATTACCTGTCAAAAATGTCAACATGGCTACTACCAGCTTAAAATCATAGCTAATGTTGAGCTGAAAAATGTGTTTCTGCAATATTTTAAATAATGTTTATTTCAAATCAAATTAATTATACTTTAAATCAGCTAATATTCCTCAAATAAACTTTTAAAAAAAGTGTATATCACTTTTGGAAGATTTTTTTAATAAAAAGAATTACATTGCGATGAAAGATGACTAAAAAAAAAAGGGCACTAACATGCTATTTTAGCCAAAAAAAATCCTTCCAGTCAATTTAAATTAGTTTTTGAAATTACATTTAATCTATTAGCTTGAAATTAAAACTAAAATAAAAGCTTCAAGAAGGATTTTTCATTTTTAAAAATTCATTTTAAACTTGAGGTATCAGTTTTTTTTAATGTACTTATATTAAAATATTATGTGATGTTTTTGTTATCAAAAATTTATTAATTATTACTCTTTTTTTTACTCTATTATTAATATTTGTTATTGTAAATTAAATGTCTTTTTATTGTCAATATTTACTTTATTGAAATATTTACTTTTCAACATTTATGTCATTAAAATGTCACTTTTGAACAGTTTGTTTTTTTTTTTCAATTTGATTAAGTCCTTTATTTCTAATGTTAAGAGAAATAATAGGTACAAAATTGAAAAACATTTAAAAGGTAAAAAGTGTGTAGAAAATACATATAAGGAATAAAAAAATATATCAAAGAGGATAGAAAACATGAAATAATAATTAGAAATTATATTTTTACAAAAATTATCAAAAATAAATTAACAATGTTAAAACATTACATCATTAAAATATTAATTTTTTAAAAATCAAATTATCATGATTAAAACATTGTAAAAATCAATGTCCAGTACTTTGTAATGCACAAAACATGTCATGCTCAACTTTTTTGTTTTCCTTATGATAGAAGCTTCCTTTGAGTAATGACATCTAATATTACCAACATTGACAAAATATATATTTCTCACATTAAAAAACCATCATATAAAGGGTAATACCCTATTCTATATATAGATTATAAACAAAAATTCTGGAGGAACTCCATATCTGCCACAAGATCTCCAATGACTGGTAAAGTCTGTGTGAGTAACTGCAAGAGTAGGACTAGTAATTGTTTAAAATTTTCTATACATCATCCTAACACCTTCCCTGCAAAGAATTAGATATAGGATTCTTCTGTGGATTGACTGAGTGCTTTCATCTGGTCTCATATCCTTATCGACCATATTTTTGGTTGCAAAACAAATTTGGGTATTTTATTTTTTTCTTGCATTCTCTGCACTGATGGTTGTATTTTGAATGTGTCAAGTAGAGTATCAAATCACACCTGTGATTTCTGCAGATTCTTTGACTGATTTCTCATTCACCTTCAGAGATGATTGATTTCATCATGACCAAATTTGTGATCCAACACATTCGATACTTTATTGAGATCTGTTTGTGTATTACCGAATCTGGTGTTCATTTCTCAAGGCCCCAGTAAGGCATTTCCAAAGCTGAGGTTACACATTTTCACCCTATGTCCGCTTTTCAATTTCTGTTCCATCAAGGTATTCTAATAACTGTCAGGGTGGTGATCAAGCAACATGTAGTCCAGGTGTTTCTAGCTGGAGATCATTTACCTGAAACATTGGGATTGGGTGTAGTTTGGTATGACAGCATCAGTATTGTTCAGTGTAAATATGATTACCCCTTCAACTTAATGAGTGCTCACTTGAAGGTATCACAAAATTATGATCTATTATCCATGACAAGGTTTGTCAATATTCTGAAACAACTCCGCAACTCAGTTTCAGAACAATCATGTCTGCTATTGGTCACTTTATTGCATGGATTTCTGGGCACTTAATGAGTAAACTATGACCAGATAAATGTATGTCCTCTATTCAGTTTCTGTTTCATCGAGGTATTTCATCATGATATCCAACCCTGTGTCCAGATGGAGATGGACATGATTGTTATTAATGAATAGAGGTATGTACTTTCAAGCAGTCAATAGAATGACAGTATTTATCAAAAACAGAGTTTTCTAATGAGAAGATTTATGCCAGGAGTACTTGTTTTATATAACTGGCAACAACTGCATAACAGCTATTGTGACCCTGATCTTCTTTGATATTTGTTATATCTATAGTTCCTGAAATTGCAGTATTCAATGTAATGACATTCACCACAATCCCAGCAGGTAGTTGGGGAGGCTTTCACTTGACAGACATTTCCACTATCTGCAATTTAGTTGTATTTCCATATCATGTTTCAGATTGGTCAAGCATTGACATTTTGTGGTCACTATCTGCAGAGTGAGATGTTGATCCTGCTCCATCTATAGTTGATGATCCAAGTTCTGATCTCAGTATGAGGCATATGAATTGGTTGTCTGTCATATCACAAAGCTTAAACCATTCACATACCTGATTGATGAGTTCATTGTAAGTAACCCAATTGCCATTTGGATTTTTGACCAGCTTGAGACACTGGTAATGGGCATTGATAAGTGACAATTGTTCACCAAAGATTTGTGACAGCATGTTGGTCATTTTAATGAAAGTGAAATCTCTGGGGGGTTTTCAACAGAATGAAATTCATGTATCATGTTCAGATATACCAAGTTTTCATAGCAATATACACACAATCTGGGTATCAGCAAGATTGCACAGTTGAAAGATGAACAAGTTCTCATACTTTTTGAGCCAACAGTGATATCATTTAAAGGATCAAAACTGGAACTAAATTATTGAACCCAGCATTGATTCTGTGACAGTTGGATTGGAGCTCACAACTGGATGCTGTATGTTCATGCTGTACAAAATTGTTTTAATCAGTTTCCTCTGGGACTGTTCAAGTTCTAAGAGAGCCTGCAGCTGTTCAATCCTGACTTCCATTGCTTCAGGAGTTTCCTCATAGACTTTCCACACACTGAATTCTGCTGAGATCAAAAGATACTCAAAAAATAGACAAATGAACTTCACCAGAACTAATTACTCTGGATCAAAAAATAGTGGTAGTTACATGGAGTATGGGTGGGCTAAATGCTACTGAGGAATTCAGGCGCTTGTTTTAAGTAAACAGTGAGATCACAAAATGATGAAGTTTCTAATTTTCTCTCAATTCATGTGGAACCCAACAAACATCAAGGCATGTGAAGTGGGGGTTGACCATCTCTTGAAAACTGTATACTTGGTACTTAACAGTTTTGTTTGTTTATATAGCATGCTTGTACATTGAGAAAATAATAAATAAAGTATATTTAAATCATCATTTAATGAGAAATGTAAGATTGGTTACTTACTGGATCTATATGAGAATCATCTGGACGAGCTGGAAGATTGATTTCTCCACTTGATTCAATCTGGAAATTTTGAAAGATTAAAGATTATAAGTTGTGTGGTTTAAAGATAGAAGCATATATAGATAGAAACACACTGTCATAGATGTTAGGACCTGTATAGTGTAATATAGTTTTCTAAGTAAAAATCATGAATATATTTTATTGTCCAATGTCATTTCCTGTATAGTGCAATGCTCTATTTTTGTATATATTAAATGTGTATGCAAAAGTTCCCATCTCTTAATTTCTTAAAACTAAAGAATAAATACAAACTGGTTTTTCATTTGAATGTTCTGCACACACCTAATAAAAATAATGAATATATCTTATTCTCTCTCACATTGTGTGTGCATGTGCGCACTATAGAATTTATATATTTAAATGCAAATAAAAATATACATAATCAGTATGCAGTATAGATTTCTATGTCCACACTGTCTCTCTCATATATCATAAACATTTTATATTTTAGTATTGTGAATTAAAAATTAGTATTACTTAAAAAATGTTTTAATCATCTAGTGTTTGTTTTTTTTTTTTTGTTACATATATTTTTGAGAAAGGTTTATTGTAAATAAAAGCCAGATGATTTATAAAAAACATTGTTACGATGTGAAAATTTTTATTTGTAGATTTAGCAGTTAAAGAAATGCCAAAATTATTTTTCCTTTGTAAATTGTTGTGGATTCATTTTGAATTTGTGGAAAATGTTTTATCATATTTACTAACCAATCAGAAACAACCTGGGCTAATTCCCGAAAATGCCGCTTTTCTTCTTCAAAGATTTTTTTACGACAAGGGAATGACAGAATTCAATTATTGATAATTCTTTCAATATCATTCATCAATTGAACAAACAACAGTCTAGAGATATTGTTCATCTATTTGGTATTGAGAACAAAACAACATTCATAATTTGCTGATTCCCCAATCCAAATCTATTAACTTGTGCTGTCCATGATATTGTAAATGCTGCTTGTGTACTATGTTGAAGAGATTAATGTGGCTGTGTGTTGAAGAGCATTTAACATTTATACATTATTGAATCAAGGAAAAACAATGAGAAAACAATTTTTGTTTCAACAATAAAAATATATACTAAAATCAACAAATACAAAACAATTTTGTAATGTGTGAATATTAAGGAAAAGAAAGTAGTTTCCTTTTATCTGTTAGCTTGAGTAAGATAAAATGCAATTAAGAATGTTTCTTGAATAGAATGTTCAAAGTTCTATGTTGAAATAGAATGTTGCATTCAGAAAAGCATACAGTTAATTCAGTTGTGTGTTATTTGTATAACAAACAGTGTTGGTTTGTAACTTGGCTTGTTCACAGAAAACGAATGGTGAAATGTAATTCAAGTTCTGTGTCTGTGTGTGCATAGTGAGTAGAATCAATAGTCTGTGTAGACACGTGTGAGTTGCTGAATTCTACTGTCTATTTTTGGAACAAAACACTGCTTTTATAACTATTGGTAGGCTCCAGGAACAAAGGCGGGTGAATTGAACGAACACAGAAAATATATGATTGGATGAAAAATTAACCAATCGGTGATTTTCTAACAAAAGCATGTTTGTGAAATTCACAGCAGAAAAATTCAGTGTGGTGACTGCGATTAGTAAATTGTCCTGTGGTAAACAGTATTTATTATTTAACCAATCACAGTTGAGAAAACTGTAGGCGTGGCAAACGTAGTAGTAGTCACTAACAATATCAAATTCTCTTTTGACGTTGGTTTCTTCTTGGAAACAACATCCATCAATGAAAATGTAAATATAAAATTCCTGCTTTTCTTTTTTCTCAAGTCTTCTATAAGATTTTTAATGTTCTGATGGTAAAAAACTTTTAAAAATTTACAAAGTTTTAAATAAGAATTCTTAACAATTGACAACCGGAGAAATCATTACCATCGCCAGAATAAAAAGTGTTAAAAAAAAAGAAAATTTTCAATAAATAGCGTTAATACGGCGTTCTAGTTTTAGATGTAAGGGAGATAACTTTAAATATAGACGTACATGCTTTTCAATAGTTGTCCCCCTTGATTTAAACCGCTTCATGTTAAACTACAATTTAGATTCAAGTGAATTATATATATATATATATATATATATATATATTTATGAGAGAGAGTTTTTTCTGTGTGTGTGTGTGTGTGTGTGTGTGTGTGAGTGAGTGAAAGTTAGCTCCCAAAAATAAACAATCCCTAAGGTCTAAAATGATTTTTTTCAATCTTTTCTGAAGCTTTTATTTTAGTTCAATTTCAAGCAAATACATTCAATTTAATATCTTCAATAAGTAAAATACTTTGTTGTATTTTTTAGATGAATTTAAATTGATTGAAATGAGTTTTTAACTACTCAGTAATCTGAAAAATTTAGGAAAATATTCTAAGTAATATAATCTTTTATTGAATTATAGGTACTTTTTCAATAGATAAATTTACTATAGTTACTGCTTTTATTTTCTCATGATATCAAATAGGGACATCTGTATTTAAAAAATTTGTCACGTTTATACAAGCAGAAAAAATTGAAATACTTTTTTACCTGACACTGGGTGTCACTGAATTATAGTAAACTTTTTTCATTTATTGATCAACTCCTTATGGGTCATTTAATGCCGAAATTTAATTTTCTTGGGAGTTTTGAAGTAATAAAAATATCATGTTATTCTGTTTTCACAATTGAATACAAGGTAGATCATAATCAGCTTTTGTGCATATACATGATTGTGTGGACATAATTATTACAGGGGAGTGATATGTGTGTTTTATGTTGTAGTTTTGTAAAAAAGTTATTGTTGGGGCGCACCCACCTTCTAACTAGTAATGGACTGGTCCCTCTTATATAAGTCAGCTCTGGAGAGAGAGAGCGTGAGCAGCCCAGATACTTTCTGAGCGACTGCTTATTGTTTCAACTCTCTTCCTATTGGCGAGAGGAACCCGAAGGAGGCTACGCCGAAGGGCGGAGTCTCCTTCTGGGAGGTTAAATAAACCTGAACCCGTTTATACGGGTTCAAATGGGTTATTTTTGCCTTAATGGCTCGGGAATGCCCACGTTAAAAGGCCTTTATACCAGGACACCCTCGTGGGGGGTGACTGAATATCTGAGCAGCCCAGATACTTTCTGAGCGACTGGTTTTCAACTCTTCCTACGGGCGAGAGGAACCCGGAGGAGGCTAATTGAAGGGCGGAGTCTCCTTCGGGAGGTTAAAACTGGCCCTGAACCCGTTTATACGGGTTCAAATGGGCTATTTTTTCCGAGCCTAATGGCTCAGGAATGCCCACGTTAAAAGGCCTTGTGCCACATGACACCCTCGTGGGGGGTGACTGAATATCTGAGCAGCCCAGATACTTTCTGAGCGACTGCTGGTTTCAACTCTCTTCCCATGTTTTTCAGGAACCCGAAGGAGGCTACTTCTCAAAGGCGGAGTCTCCTTCGGGAGGTTAACTTAACCCCTGAACCCGTTTATACGGGTTCAAATGGGCTATTTTTGCCGAGCCATAATGGCTCGGGAATGCCCACGTTAAAAATTATCTTGTGCCATGACACCCTCGTGGGGGGTGACTGAATATCTGAGCAGCCCAGATACTTTCTGAGCGACTGCTCGGTTTCAACTCTCTTCCTACGGCGAGAGGAACCCGAAGGAGGCTTTTTTTAAGGGCGGAGTCTCCTTCGGGAGGTTAAATCGCCCTGAACCCGTTTATACGGGTTCAAATGGGCTATTTTTTGCCTCTGCCTAATGGCTCGGGAATGCCCACGTTAAAAAGGCCTTGTGCCACATGACACCCCTCGTGGGGTGACTGAATATCTGAGCAGTCCAGATACATTTCTGAGCGACTGCTCGGTTCAACTTCTGTCTCCTCGAAAAGAGGAACCCGAAAACGGCTACGCCGAAGGGCGGAGTCTCCTTCGGGAGGTTAAACCGCCCTGAACCCGTTTCACGGGTTCAAATGGATTAAATTGCCGAGCCTAATGGCTCGGGAATGCCCACGTTAAAAAAGGCCTTGTGCCATGACACCCTCTCAATGGGGGTGACTGAACATCTGAGCAGCCCAGATACTTAGCGACTGCATTAATTTCAACTCTTTCTTCGGGCGGAAAGGAACCCGAAGGAGGCTACGCCGAATATCTTCAGTCTCCTTTTAAAAAATTGTTGAAATGACCCCTGAACCCGTTTATATTATAAAATATGTATTTTTTACTAGCCTAATGGCTCACTAATGCCCACGTTAAAAACTTTGTGCCATTGACACCCTCGTGGGGGGTGACTGAATATCTGAGCAGTCCAGATACATTCTGAGCGATTTAAATTTAAATACTCTCTGTCTCCGGATTCCAGAGGAACCCGAAGGAGGCTACGCCAAAGGGCGGAGTCTCCTTCGGGGAGGTTAAAAGAAAATTGAAACCTGTTTATACGGGTTCAAATGGGCTATTTTTTTTGGCCGAGCCTAATGGCTCGGAATGCCCACGTTAAAAAGGCCTTTTTGCCACATGACACCCTCGTTTTTTTGACTGAATATCTTTTAGCAGCCCAGATACTTTCTGAGCGACTGCCTGGTTTCTCTCTTCCTACGGGCGAGAGGAAACCCGAAGGAGGCTACGCCGAAGGGCGGAGTCTCCTTCGGGAGGTTAAAACGGCCCAGAACCCGTTTATACGGGTTCAAATGGGCTATATTTTTTGGCCGAGCCTAATGGCTCGGGAATGCCCACGTTAAAAAGGCCTTGTGCCACATGACACCCTCGTGGGGGTGGCTGAATATCTTAGCAGTCCAGATACTTTCTGAGCGACTGATCGGTTCAACTCTCTGTCTCTGGACAGAGAGAAACCCGAAGGAGGCTACGCCGAAGGGCGGAAGTCTCCTTCGGGAGGTTAAACCGGCCCTGAACCCATTTATACGGGTTCAAATGGGCTATTTTTTGGCCGAGCCTAATGGCTCGGGAATGCCCATGTTAAAAAGGCCTTGTGCCACATGACACCCTCGTGGGGGGGCGGCTAAATATCTTAGCAGTCCAGATACTTTCTGAGCGACTGATCGGTTCAACTCTCTGTCTCCGGACAGAGAGGAACCCGAAGGAGGCTACGCCGAAGGGTGAAGTCTCCTTCGGGGAGGTAAAACCGGCCCTGAACCCGTTTATACGGGTTCAAATGGGCTATTTTTGGCTGAGCCTAATGGCTCGGGAATGCCCACGTTAAAAAGGCCTTTGTGCCACATGACACCCTTTATGGGGGTGGCTGAATATCTTAGCAGTCCAGATAAACTTACCCGGTACATACCGTTGGACTATAGACTTTGGATATTGTTTCGTACTAACCAACCTTCGTTCTACTAATCACTCTATTGTTAATTGCTTTTATGAATATACCAGTATTTTCCTCTACAACTGTGTTTGTCTTGATTCATACACCGACACGCTGAAACTCACAACATCTCAACAATATCTGAGATTAGTAAAAATGTGAAATAGTTGCATTTTAATATATGAAAAGCACGGAGTATAAATAGCTTCTGAATTTGTGGCAGCCAAACATCCATTCCTCCAGATGCACTACCAGCTATCACAGGGCCATCAATCCATAAAAAAAACTGGCAAAATAAGTTTCTCAAGCATTGTTCAGGTCTTCAGCAATCATAAACTGCAAATGATCAAGGAAAAATTTCAAAATAAATAGTACTTTAGTTTTATCTTTACTTTCTAACGTGTTTTTTTTACACTTCATAAAAAGTGAAGAGACTTGCTGATAAAATACAATTATGCTTATTGTTTTAATTCCTTTTAACAGAACTTATTGTTCTATTCTCTGTATGTCATCATCAGAAGGAATGAAAGTTCATATATTGTTTAATAAATCCAACACATGACATCAGAGTTACCTAACTAAAAAAATTCTACTGACAAACTGATGAAAAAACTTCTTTGGAGTAAACATTGTATTTTCTACAAACACAAGCAAGTGGATTAATTATAAGTTATAGAAAATAATAATGAAGGCATTTAAGGTGAAAGTCATGACAAGTATATTATTTTGAAAATGTGAGCTGATAATTAATACAGACAAATGTAATCAAGAAAACAAAATCAATTTATCTTACCTTGTTGATGACAACACCTTCTTTAGGATTTTGTTTAGTGACAAGACAATTATCCAACATTCAATCTTGTTCATACTAAAGAGGAAAAAACAAAAACAAAAAGAACCTCATTTATAAGAATTTAAATGCCAATAGAAACGATTTTCTGATTGTAATGGAAATCATTATTGGCCAATTTAAGATGGTGAAAATCAGATTATGTCATGTTTATTCTGTCTTTAAAATAATAAAATTAAATAAATCAAAGTAAAAATTTTAATATGAGAGAAAGGAAGATGATAGAATGGATGATTAAGGATGATTCTGGATTATATAAATACAAGGTTTCAAAACCACAAAGTAAATGTAATACAAAGAGGTTGTGAAACAGACCATCATTTTCAGTCATAATGATCTTTATAATTTATTTCATTTGTTCTTATTTTTGAATGTTAAATCTTCATCAGAAAAGCAAAAAAATTTATCAAAAGTGGTATGTTGAGAACAATAATTTGAATAAAGTCAAAGTATAAAATTGATGATCTTAAGTGCCAAATTTGCAGCACCTTCCTATTTTATTGATTAGTACAACACAATCTTTCTACTCCATTTTGATTTTGCCTTGTGCCAAACTAAGTTTAGGATAATTCTGGAGGTAAACATGAAATAAAAAAACATAAACATAGTTATGTTTTTCACCATAATGTTTGAATTAACAATTGACAATTTGGTTCTTTAGTACATTGATGCCATGATTGGCCATCAACATCTTGCTGTCATATTCCTGCACATTTAATGATCACACAAAATTATTGCTAAGTGGACACTAAAATAGTACACATTTTTTAAAAAATGATTTCAATACGTCTAGAATTTTCAGTATTTATTATCATAAAACAGTTTTTTCACCATGACGTATTAAGATGTTGGGGAGGAGAACAAAACATTTAAATCATTAAAACCAACCTTCAACCAATAGTCTTTTTAATACCCAATACAGTTTATTTTTTAGGACAATAATTAAGAATGTTACTTGTGTTGACATGTCATCTCAGATATGAACATTTATGTATCTTTTTGAAATTCTTATTTTAACCAATAAGAATTCAACTATAGAGGTCAAGCAGGCAGGAGAACAGATGTGAAGCAGAGACACAGAGATAGCAAAAGTTGGGTATGCAAACAGAGATAGCAAACAATATACATACTCATATATATAGATATAATGATTTGTTTGAATCCATTATCAAGAATGACTTTGAAAAACTTTGGATAATGATAGTTAAGCTAACTGACTGAGTCTCTAGCCATACAGTAAAGGGGAATGCTGATTTAAGTGCAAAAGTTAGATGATTGGCCATATGACAATGGTTACCAAAGCTGAACATGAAAAACAATATTCATTTAAGATCTTTAATGTTTCCTAACTTTATTCTTCTTCAATCACTAGACCCAGAAAACATTCTTGTATAAAATATACTATTCAATCAGTTCAAAATTATAATTTACATTAGCCAAATAAACAAAGACAAATTTTAGATTTCTCTATCTTACTAAGATTTTTATTTGAAGCATTAAAATCTTTAAAAAATATTAAGAAAAATTATTTTAAAATCCAATGTAAGGTCACCACCACAAAATCAACAAGAAAATGGGCTTCAAAGCCATGGTAATAGTTTTTTGCATGATAAAATTTCAATAATTCTGTTGAAAAGACAACTATTAAAATACATTTTAATCAATTATTAAAAAGAAGAAAGAAGTTTGGAGGAAGAATTGCAACTAAGAAAAAATAAAGACATTGGCTAATTACATCCATCTTAGTTATTTCATCAGAAATTGGAAAACCAAATATAGCTAAATAGTTATAAATTCCTCTATATAAAATAAAATGTATAAGACATATTATATAGACACACAAATAGACATTTATTTTTGTAAAAGATCTTGTTATATTTTTATAACACATATTATTTTATTATTTACCATAAGCCATCTCTTCTTCCTTCAGCTATGGTTAAAATAACACAAGGCTGACTGGACTTTATTGCTTTATAGTGGTAACCAGTTTATGAGAAGAAAAAGTGTATTCAAAACCACTCTGAAGAGAGATAGGCTCCGTCAGACTATCATGCTCTAGATACACCAATGCAGCTGTAGCTGCAGTATATTTGCCTCTCTGACCCTAAAGAGGAAAAATTCTGAATTCCAAATCAGTCTGAAGATGGATGGACTCCAACAGACTATCTTGCTCTACACACCACATCACTGCTGCTGTGTCTGCAGTATATCTTGTGCCCCGATGGACCCTAATGAGTTACAGGACTCCTGACATGACTCCTGACATGACATGACAATAGTAAAATACAAATTTTTCAGTAAATAAAAAATTAAATTTAGTAGAATAAAATTTAAGCACATATTTTTGCTAAAGGAAAATCTCTCAAGTAATTTAAAATTTTTTGCAACATTTTAATAATTGGAACTTATTGTTCATGCAAAAGCAAACAATAACAAATATAAATATTTATTTCTTTTCTATATTATGGCCACCTCATCTAATTCATTCCAAGTGTTGGAATGTGTGATGTTGTCGTCTCCACTAAAATATCAACTACAATAATTATAAACCAATCACACTCAAGAAAACACTTACATCTTAAAACACACCAATAAAATCATAGATTACAAATCAGAATGTTTGTTGTATTATTATTAGTCATAATTATTTTTTATAATCAGAATGTTTGTTGTATTATTATTAGTCATAATTATTTTTTTTTTGTTGTATCAGAATGTTTGTTGTATTATTATTAGTCATAATTATTTTTTTGTTTGTTGTATTATTATTAGTCATAATTATTTTTAGGTACATACCGACCAAATATCGTACGGACGTAGTAGAAGACATACCACGTGACTTCTTAGGGCCAATTAGAAATACATAAATAATTTAATTCTGGAGCCGATATTGTTCGGAAAAAGTGTATAAAAACATACGAAATTCGTTCCAAAACAATATACACGCGGCTGCCAGCAAGCTACACACACCTCTCGCCGATGACCTTCATGACCTCATGTCAAAAACGACAGCGTTGACAAACCCCAGATCACGGCATCACCGCCAACAGTAAGAAACAATTCGTATCTCTTGTATCCATTTTTACTATGAATCACACACACACATGTTGACTTTTTCATACAAACACACATATCACAACATTTTATTGTTTCTCACACACGTACACAAAAACAGTTTATATTTTATTTCAGAACTTTATCAACCCAAACAAAAGACATTACTTTCCAATCTATTATCAACTGTTTGTATTCCTATCGTTATATTAAATCAATGATTATTTGTTGAAACTACGTCGTCTTTTCTACTGAATTTTATTCCTTCAATGAAAAGCGTTTGATTATTCTAGACGGCCAAATTACGAGCGACCCAGTAACGGTATTTTGTTAATGTACTGAATCCCAACACTCCAAATTATAACATTCAACGAAAAACCGAGTAGAAGGATTCCTACAATGTCACCGAAAACATGCGACCGAGACATCTGTCGGAGTTACCTCCTCCTTCTATCCTTGAACCGGCAGAGGAACAGGTCATTTCGACCTTGACCTCTCATTCATGCTCCTTACACACTGTTAACACGTCGGAGGGACTAGTAAATCCCTTTTTAGTTAGGTTATATTACAAACCTAGTTGTAATATACTACTAGTCATTTTTAGACCTTAGTTCTCTTTAGCTAACCTCGTAGTATTTTATTATAGAGACTTTTCGGTTAGCTTAGCCAATTTCTCTTGCTGGTCTCCCTTGTCACAAGACAGCGATTTCTCCCTAGATTCTAGGAGGCGGTCGGCGACCGAAACGGTCGGTTTTACGCAGGCCCCTTGGCCTTCATTGGCCAAGGACGCCGATCAACGGGTTGTGTATTAAGTTACGCTCCCATTTTTTTTTGTCTGCCAACTTGACGATAGTTGGGAACTTTCTTTCTCTCTTTCCTTCCCAACACGTCAAGTTGGCATAGGCAATGACAAACAACGTTGGCAACACGAACTGCTGCAACAAGTTGGCATCCCGGCAATGACAAACAACGAGTTGGCAACACGAACTAAGAAACAAGTTGGCACCCCGGCAACGACTCAGCTTCAACAACCAACAAAGATCATCCTGGCATCACTCAACATCAACAACCACCAAGCGATCATCCTGGCAACAACCCACATCAGCTTCAACCCCAACAACGATGATCCTAGCAACTGCCAACCTCGACCATCAATGCCTGCACTAAAACTTCAATCCGGCTCATCCTGCAGTATCCGGCATCCTGCAGCATCCGGCTCAAACTGCAGCATCCAGCAATTTCTGCAGGGAATCCGGCTCACCCCTGCAGCATCCGGCTCACTCCTGCAGCTTCCGGCTCAAGAAAAAAGCATCCAGCACCTCCACCGTTTCCGACCATCTTCATTTCCTTTCTTTTAGAATAAACCTCTATATATCATATATATCCTCGTTCTGTCGTCCATATTGTTTCACGGTCAGATTTAACGTCTTCAAAAAACTCTAGCGGGCCTCTTGATGACCTCGTTCACCCCTTTCCGTGATACGGGGCCACTGGACCGCCCGCTACATAAGATCTTAGCGAGGCATAAAAAAAGTCTTGGATAACGAAAGTGCTAAAGTTACTTGTATTAACATTTTAATGTGGTTTTAGATACGAACGGTTTCGAGTTCGGGGGAAAAAAATTATCCGTTATATTTGTAGAAAATTATGGATACGATGTTATCTTGGTTAGACTACAAAAATAGCATATTCGACGATATTCTTATAAAAAACAAATCGGTGGATGAACACAAACACCATTTAAAAAATTTTTCGGAAGGTTAAGAAGATTCTAAATTTCAATTGAAAAAAAAACAAATGCGATTTTCTCTGGAAGAGATCAAGTTGACTGGGACATATAGTGAATAAAGAAGGAAAAGCCAGATAAAAGTCGATTTCAGCTATAAAAATATGCCTGAGCCAAAGGATATTAAATCCCTACAAAGTTTTTTTTCTTTTTGTGTCATATTACCAGGACTTTATCCCAGACCTCCTACATTCTACGAGCTCCCCTTAACGATCTTTTAAAAAAAAAATATTTGGAAAAAGAATGCGATATTTTCAAGGATATAAAAGAAAAAATTAAGAAAAGAAAGATTTCTTGTACATTTTGATCCAAAGGTAGATACCATCGTGGCGAAAGAAGCCAAAAACTGTAAGAAAGTAGGTGAATGAATAAAGCAAAAACAAAGAATGGAAAAAAGCATTTTTTTTTCGCTCATTTAAGCAGATCGCTTCGACCTGCTGAACGAAAATATGTTCAAAAATAAGAAAGAATTTATTAAATCTTCAGAAATAAAAAATTCCATCGAAAACAAAATATGGACGGTTTTTTAACGCTACAGACAGATTCACAAGCCTCTGGTAACGATATTCGTTAATCAAAAAGGGTCCGAAGTAAATGCAAATAGATTGCTTAGGTGGGGGGACAATTTTATTAAATTAAATTTCAGAATACAATATTTGTCCACCCCACAAAATTGGTCAATTTAAATGGCTATCAAGACTCATCCCAAAAGCATTTTTTTTAAAGGATACGGTAATCTAAGAGGAAAGAGCAGAGAAAGACGAGGTTGAAGAAAATGAAAGAAAACGCAATACGAGAATTTTAAAGATCGCTTAAGGACATCAAAAAAAGAAGCAGAAAAAGATCAAATATATAATAGAAGTCAAAAATAATGCTAGCCAGTAAAGATGAAAAAACGAAACAAGAGACATTCTCTCTGTGCGATAATGTGAGAAATACAGTGAAAAAAAGGTTATTGGATGACAAAACAAAAAAAAAATATTGAAAGAAAGAAAACATGGTCACCCGGGCATAAATCATGAAAGAGCCTCATGAGAGCATACGTCTACTGGCCAGGTATGGAAAAAACAACATCGCGTGAATGGTCGGCAGATGTAAAGGCTGCATTTTGGCATCAAAATCACCAAAAATATTACAGAAGCATATGGCCTAAAACCGACAGGCCATTGTCAAGAATTCACAAAGATTTTGCAGGTCCAATTGAAGGATGGCATTATTTGGTCGTAGTCGACAGTTTTAGTAAATGGCCCGAAGTTTTTCAAATGAAGAGGCCAAATCTCAAAATACAATAAACAAATTACATGAACCCATTAAAGTCAATGGTATCTTTAAAGTTTAGTGACAACCATGAATTCACAAGCAAAAGAATTCACAGAAAGTGCAAAAAATTTCCAAGTTGATCACGTGAATTTCCAACGTATCACCCACGAGAAAAACGAAAAAGCCAGAAAAATTCGTTGGGGGGAAAAAAGAGCTCTTAGAAAAATTTTTTTACCCCATGACTGAAAGGCGTTTCAGCTGTTCCTAGTAAATGTGAATGAGAATTACCCCGAATAAAGTTTTTTCCATCAGGCCTATCACCTGCGGAACTAATTGTTCGCAAAAAAAAGTCAGATTATTTTTTTACAAATTGATACCAGAAAATAAGGTGTTATAAACAGTCGCTATGGTTCCCAAGCGAAAATTTAACATAATGAAAAAATTTTTTTCAAAAATTAAGAAATAATAACATCATTTTTAACCAGGGGTCAAAAAAAAATATATTGGGGATATGGTATACATTATACAAGGAAACAAATTTAAATAACAAACGGCACATTAACCAGTTGAAGAAAAGAAAATACAATTTAATCGATAAATTCCACAAGAAGACGAATTAACCGAATTTTTGATATGTTTTACCTGCAAATACCGCAGACTGAGCAGAAACAACGTAGATCTGCAAGAAAAGTAAAGTGACACAAAATTAATAATAGACCCAGAAATAAAAAAAATATTAATTTTTTTTTTCTCACCACAATGAAAAGAAAAAACAATTTTAGATTTGGTTGTTGGGGCGCACCCACCTTCTAACTAGTAATGGACTGGTCCCTCTTATATAAGTCAGCTCTGGAGAGAGAGTGACAGAGCGTCAGAGAGAGTCAGCGTGAGCAGTCCAGTTAAGATTACCCGGTACATACCGTTGGACTATAGACTTTGGATATTGTTTTTAAAAACCAACCTTCGTTCTACTAATCACTCTATTGTTAATTGCTTTTATGAATATACCAGTATTTTCCTCTACAACTGTGTTTGTCTTGATTCATAAAAACAATGATTTAAACTTAACAAATATCTCAACAGTTATATTTTTGGAATACAGTTTGATTTAAATTGTAGTATATTAATTGGATTAATGACATTCTTCTTTCATGTTCATTTTATCATATATCAACATCTATGGGTTATTCAATGCTGAAATCTAAATAGAAGATATGAAATTGTATGCCTTCAACTATAGATAAAATGTATTGTTGGTATATATTTCTACCATATAAAATGTATCACTGGTCGTTTTACTATAAAAATGTAATTTTATACTTTCATAATTTTTTTTGTTTTTGCTTGTGGGTTTTTGTATTTGCCTATAGGTTTTGAACCTGGGAATAATAGCAATTAGGAGGTGGTTCAGCTAGATAAAATGAACAAGCTCTTGATCAGAGGCCTTGCTGCTGAGGCAATTTATTGTCATGGCATGACTATTACGATTAGTAAGTATAGTTTTTAAATAATAACAGTATTGCATAACCTCTACAAATTAATGCAGAAATTTAAAACATTAAAAAACATTATAAATTATTACAATTAAAATTTTTAAAAAATGGAAATGACTTCTTGTAAAAAAATTATTATTCATTGAAAATTTTTTCTTAATAGAATGTGTCCATAATTCATGAAAACAAATAAAGTCCTTCTAATTAAATAATGTCTTAGTTCTATTGTATTTTTTATTTTATAAATTCTATACAAATCTTCAGTACTAGAGGTCCTGCTTTTCAAAAAGAAAATCAATGATTTAAATTCTCCAAGGACTTTTAAAGGATATCTAATATAAACATTAAGCTATGCAAAAAGTGAATTTCTTAAAATTCCCTAAAATAAAATAAGTGAAGCATAAAAGATGTATAAAAACTATTTTTCCAAATGATTTTAAAAAAGGAACTTTTCTAAAATAATTTAATTCATTTGTGAATAAATCTTAAAAGTTTCATTAAAATCCAACAATTATTTGACTTTTGCAAAAATTTCAAATTTAATGTGTTTTTTCCCACAAAAAGATGCTAAAATTTCCTATACTGAAAAATTTAACCAAAATTTTGTAGCTTCTAAAATGGATTAAAAATACAGTAGTACAAAAGTCCTTTTGTCTTTCTTCTTAATAATAACATAATGATTTTGATAATAAAACCGTGTATTTATTAAGTTTGGGGCATTTTCTTATCATATATGTTTAATTTTTACTGAAAATTAAAGTTTCAATATTATATATGTATATATTTTGCAAAATACATTTTAAATGTGTAGTGAGTTAAAATAAATCCCCCACACCCACTCACTTCAACTTCAGAGAACTGCGGAAGAAGGAAAGAATTCATGAACCTAAGTGAGATTTTTGCATCTCATGGAAATTAACTGGTGAGCTGAGGGCAGAGGAGGAAAGAAATTCATGATGCTATGTGAAATTGTTTTTGAACCAATGAAAACCTTGCCTTTACATATAATAAGAAAAATTAAAAAGAATTTCTTTCTGAAAACCCATATGTGAAAAATTTTGTTTTTGTTCATTGTAACCAGCATTGAAGTTCTTGCCAGTGTAAAATTACCTGCCAATTATATTATTGGTCTCTAAACAGTATGTGCCACTTCAAAGAATTTTTCTCAACAATCCAAGAAAGCTAAGTATTTCAAACTATCTCTTTTTGTCTACATATGTAAATCATATATCCCTTTGGTGAGCAACAAACTGTCTTAGTTTTGTCTTAAACATTTTTTAATATTATTTCATGTCAAATCATTTAATCTGTTGTATGAACATTCCCTCTTAAAACTACAAACTTTGAAAATTCTTATTTGTTTTCCTGAAACAAGATATTGACACTACTTCAACCATGTAAATTTGTGAATAAATCCTTATCTTGTTTTGTTAAATATAGCTGTGTGTTTCCTCATCATTATTATCCTTCATTAATCTTCTTGTCATGAATAAATCAACTGTTGATTTTCATCCCTATGTCCATAACACTATAGATGGATTAGTTGCTCAATTTAATGAGACTGAGTATAATTTTGATTTAAACATTATTCTAATTAAAAGTGTAAACAATTTACTAAAACAAGTGTTTTGAAAATGCTTTAATCACTAGATCATCTACAGTAAATTTACGTTCAGGTTCTTCCAAAATTTACCATTCTTGACAGATCTTCTATTACCACAAAATCATCCTCTGTCTGAAAAAATAGGCCTAGTGGATTAAAGCATTGATTGATGAATTTGGTGACATAAGAATTGATTGGTTTATATGGACTGAGAGCATTTGATTCAATGGAAAAAGGATGAACAAAAACTGATCATTGTTAAAAATAAGAACTAGATGAGATATCCTTAGCACATGGACAGTGGAATGAAAACAGTCTAACCCTGTAGATTAAATAAAGTGTTCTGTTCAGAAAAATAACAGTAGGTTACCTACAGAAATTGTGCTTTTAGTTTCTAATAAAATTGTATTTAAGAAGGGCATTCTAGTCTTCCTATTTGGTAGATACCCCCTATTGAAGACTAGGGGAAAATTTTGGTTTTGGGGTTTGTTTTTGACATTCAAAAAATTAAGATTTTTCAAAATTCATCTTCATTATTTTTGGTTCTGAGAAATTAATTATTTCCCACTTTTGATTTTTTTTTTTTTTTTTCAGGTGATGAATTTTTATTTTTGTTTCTTTTACCTCATCAAGCATCTCCCCACTAACACTCCTCAGCAGGCGTGGGCAGTTCCTTCAACCTCCAATTGTCTCATCTGGATCCCTTTTCAACTTTGGCCACCTCCCCAACCAGTGAAGATTAACTTTTAAGTTTGTTAGTCAAAAGGAATTGTTATTATAAGTTTTATCATCCCCATAAGTGAATTGATTTGGGTGTTGATTTTTTTACTGTTTTTTGAAACTAGATGAATAAAAACAATTTTGCCTTTATTTCCCTGGAGATTTGATTGAACATGAGTATCAGGAATAGGAAAAAACCATCAGAGCTGATTTTGTCTTTATCAATATTTTGGCTTTTTTAACATGGTACACAAAGATGTCCAATCCACCATTCTTATTGATTCCAGGCCAGATATAATTTTTTACTAATTAACCTGCAGGTCTCTTTTATACCTGGTTGTGATATTGAGAATAAATGTCAAATAATTTTCTACAGAGAATCTTTTTTTACAATAAAAGGCCACAAATTTTCTTATAGAAATGTAATCACAAATTGATTTGTCAGGTTACGAAATATATATTTGTAAAATTCATTTGTAATGAATCATTATTGTCCTAAAGATTTTAGATTTTCATTATCTTTTTTGTGAAGTTGAAATAGCTTAAAAATCAATGAAATAGAGTTACTTTAATTGTAGAAATATTCCTGAAAAGTGTGTCTGCTAGAATGTTTGCAGAGCCTTTCATGTTGAATATCAGTTTTAAATTGGCTGATGAAATTAAGGTGTCTAAGTTCCTGAGGAGAATAGTTATCCAATTTCACTTTGATTGCTCCAATTAAAGGTTTATGGTCTGTGAGAATGTGAAAAGTTCTATCTTCCAAACAATATTGATAAGTGTTGGATGGTTTAATAAACAGCCATTTACTCTCATCCAAAACTGATAAAGACAAGTAGTGGTTTCTAATAATATCTTTAAAAAACACAAATAACTACTGTTCTGTTTCATATTAATTTTTTTAAATACCATTATTTCTTTGAGACATCTAATTAATTGGATAACTCATGATTGAGAAAAAAACGAGGCTACTAACATTGGTTAACTTTTCTTTGCCAAATTAGATGTTGACAATCATTCTTCAGAAGGATTTTGATATCCCATGTTTTTTTTTTTAAGTTTTTTCCTTGAAGAACAATTTCCACTCAAATTTTAAATTTCTATAAAAAATTTACCAAAAAACTAGAATTAGCTTAGATTTTTTTAAAGTTTTAGGAACTGGCAACTTGTAAATAGCTTCAGTCCTTTCAGCAATGTTTGATACTTTTTTACCAATCAAACTCCTGGCATTGTTGTTTGCACTTGATGAACTGTGATATTTAAATCTTGCAATTGCTAAGCATCCTTTTAAACAAATCTATTATTTCATTGCCAATCCTGTATTTCCATTCTGTCATCATTCTTTTTTATGCAATGTGCAACTTCAGGTTGATTTTTGTCATGACTTCCATCAATTGTTTTGATGTGAATTTCAGTTTTCAAACTGGACAGTGTCTCCCATTTTTCTTAAAGATATATATGGAGAACCATTTTGGCAGGTTCTTATTCAAATAAATTGTTGTTCTAACTATCATCCAACATATTGCCAGACAAATATTTAAACAAATGGAGAAGTTGAGATGATTTTCTTCATACAAAGACAATTTCTTCAATAAATGTTGCAAACAGCTCGTCCTCTAGATTGTGGGAAAATGGAATATTAAATCAAAAGATAATTTGTTGTTTTTTTGGTTTCATGGTGGATTTAATGTTTAGATCCTTGGTGTTACATGTTACTGTTTCTTTTTTACCTAATTCTTTCAACGACCCACATGTAATATAATTTATTCTATTGATTATTTTTATCAGAAATACAATTTTTAAGCACTGATTAAAAATTCAGTTGTTTCTTCATTTGTTTTTTCCACCAGGTATGTTTTCAAAGGCAGCAGCTAATTTGGGTTCCTCTGTTTTTTGTTTTGTGTAAGTTTTTTTTTTTTAAAACCATTTTACAAGTTTTGTAAAAATACTGTCGTCATTTAAACATATGCAGTGTGTGTTCATATATGTTTATTTTTGAAAAATATATTTATACACACCATTCTATTTTTTTGTACATAAATATATTTCTTTTCTCACTGTGGTATAAATACAGTGCTCAGTGTTATGTAACAGAGTTATTAAGTAAATATTAGTGAATATAGTATTATTCACTAATATATATATATATATTTATATATATATATATATATATATATATATCCTAGAGTTTGGAAGAGACCATGGAAGGTGACACCAGTGTGTGATACATTTGAAAAGTGCCTGAAAAACCCACTACTGGTTGATCCAAGCCATTAGAGTGAAATAAACTAAATGGAACTGGAACCCAACTGTTATTAGAACTCAGCTCTTCGATTAACAATTCCAAAACGTTATCCATTACACATCCAAGCCTATAGCACCATCTTGATTTTTTTGCACTGACTAGATTCACTTGTTTTTTTACAGTTTATCAATCTTTTGAAGGTTATTTAAAGCCAGAACATATATTAAATTGTAACAACAAGGGTGGGGGGGATAATAATGATTAATTAATACAAGTCTTACTAATTAACCCATAACTGGGGGAAAAGACGTGAATTCATAACTTTTTCTAAGGGAATATGCATATAAGTGAATATAATTGTTGTAGATCCAGAATAGATCTGAAAGAAAACTCAAACTCAGCAATTTAGTGAAAACATATTATTAACAAAAAGAACGAATACAAAAGTGTTGTACATCTGACTGACAGCAAAGTATAGTAGCCAACTTGTCCACTGCAGACTGCTCTTTTGAGAGGCATAATATAGTAATAGGACGAGTCCATTTAATCCATCAAGGTAGGTCCATAACAATAATGAACTCTACATTGGAATTGGAACTTGAAAGCCAAGTTCCAATTCAGTCATTATCTCTTCCACATCCAAGATTACATCACCTAATTGTTCCCAAACAGTCACCCATCTTGTACTGACCAGTCTCAACATTGTTTTAAGTTCAGTGATCATGCAGGAAACAAGGAGTTTTTAATATGATGCAGCCATAAGATACAAAGATTGTTTAAAATTATATTTTATAACAAAATATCAACAATTTTAACTGTTCTTGAATCTTTAGATGTGGTCCACATTTATGACAGTATTAAATATTTTTAAAATTGAAATTCGGAGTCTATGTTTAGTATTTGCTGTTGTAGGATTACATATAATATCTGGTAATAATTTTTTAGATGTATCAAGCAATGTGACAATGAAACTCTAGTGTTGGTCAACAAGATGAGTCCATTGAATATTTATTGATAACACAAAAAAGAAAGTTAAAATACTCAAAGAAAATATTAGGAGCTTTGCACAGTGTCTCCTTAAAATTGATCTAGATGTATAACACTTTTATGAAACTGGAAATGTCCCAAAATACTTTAATCAAGAAAATTGTTTTTTATTATTTCTACTGAAGTACTATGTTGTGATTTTGAGAGAGTTAAGGCATAAATATGTGACTCCTAAATGCATGTGCTAGAGATGGAACTAAGCCAATCATTAATGTATTTTCTGTCTGGATATTTCCAAAATCTTCAGTTTCTTTTTGGCACATCAAAACACAAGTAACAATTTGAACCATTATATA
>CAHIKZ030003905.1:0-52070 GCA_903632075.3 Acanthosepion pharaonis | reverse complement strand
CTCCAACAGCTTCTTCTATCGCACTTCCCAATAGTGAAAGTATTCCTCTAATTGCTTCCCGATGGCTATAATCTTCCAAATTTCAAATCTAATGTCCATCGACATCTTCTTTTATCTTTTCATCAAACAGTCTTTAAATGATATTTTTAAATAAATTTAAACTGTATATTTCATTCCCTACGTTGCATCTTTCATTCTTTTTTGGCAACATATGCTTAAATGATATTTTAAAATATTTAAACTGATATTTCATTCAATACGCTTATTTCGTCTTTTCCGTAAAACAAACCATCATAACATTTTTAAATAAATTTAAGAAGCCATACGTTTGAAACATACGTTGTTGTGGGATCTTTTCCGTAAACAGTCTTTAAATTATTAAATTGACGGGATTCTTATATTTCATTCAATACGTTGAAAACTTTCATTCTTTTCGTAAAATTGTCTTTACAAAAATATTTTTCGTCTGAACATTTTTCTGATGGAAATTCAATACGGCTTGCATCTTTTTATTTCCGTAAACAGTCTTTAAATGATATTTTAAATAAAGTTATAGATAAACTGGTTTTGGAAACCGTTTGAACGGATTATATTTCATCACTGTCACATAGTCTTCAACGTTCTAATATTGGCCCTGATCTGACATCTTTTAAAAAAGGTTCTCTCAGCGGAGACGTTCTACTGGAACCCCACCCTCTGTCTTTTTTAGCATCTCGTCTTCTTCTTCTTCTTCTTCTTCTTCTCCTCCTCCTCGCTCCTTCCCAGGCTTCATCTTCTTTTAAACTCCTCATCGGCCTCCTTCTTCGGACTCCTTCTTCTTTCTCTGACAGAGCGATTCTGCCACATCTATCATCATCATCATAATATATATATTATGTCTCGAACCTCTATATATATATATATATATTCCTTTTCTGTTAATATATATATATATATATATATATAATCTTCCATTCATCATAATATATCGACATCATATATATATCTATAAAGGTCTTAAAAAATATCCTTCTCGTCATCCTTTACCTTCTATCGTGACCTTATTTTATAAGCTCGCTTTAAATTCAAGATGAAATACAGTATCCTTTGAGATGTTGCAGCAGCCAATGTAGAATCTCAACAGCAGTTCAAGAATGCATTGTACAGGACGCCATCTAAATAATTTTAAAAAAAAAAAATATATTCTTTCTTAAATATATTTCAAAAAATATATAAAATATTGATATAGACAAGTGTTGTCTATTTATTTTATGTAAATTTTTTCGTAACGTCTGATAAGTTTAATAACATTATCATTAAACGAAGAAAGAAATTCACAATATTGATCCATATTTTTTTTTAATATAATCTAAGCTTTCGGCTTACATAAGCCATTATCAAAGATGTCAATTACAAAACAATATATTAAACAATATACGGACAAGACAGTGATGATAGTCTGTCATTGTTTACATGGATGATTTCCAAGCAACGATAAACACGTGCATATAAGACGCTATAAGCGAAAATCGCATCGCATCTCATGACGTCACACATGACCACGCGAGAGTGAATTGGAGAAGTATTCAGTATGGGAAGCCGTTGGTATAAACCAATGGCTTCTGTTACCAATTATAGACATTTAAGAATATTTGTAGAGATTCCATAATTGATTTTGTTTAGGTTGGGTTTCAAAACACAATTATACTTATAATGCTTCAAAATTTTTAGTTTTTGTCTATTGTTTTCATGTCGAAGTATAATTGTACATTCAACAAGTATTTTACGGAATTGTCTATATTATTTAATGAAATTGTTTTAAATATATAAAAATATATATATATTTATATTAATATATATATATATATATATATATAAATGAGTTTGTATCGTGCTGCCGTAAATGTTAATTTAATAATTGGAAGAATAAAATAAATAAACATATTTTATTAAAACTTAAAATAAATATATAACGCAACAAAAAAAATTAATTTCAATCAGAATATTAACAATATATAATATTTCAGTAACGCGGCTGATTTAACGGCCAATAATCATTTGCAATAACCGGTTATATATAATCAACACACGTAATACATATATTTATATATATTTTCATCTATGTATATAACTATATATTTAAAGTTTTTATGATATACGGATATTTTATAATTATTTAAAGCAAGATCAGAAACATAATCATAAGTCAAGAATGTCATACTATTAGAACCTCGGTGTTATGCAAATTTAATCAATTATTTACGAACATATAACCTTCAAGCTAAAACAATTAAAACATATGAGACAGGGCCCCGAAAAAAAAGTGAAAATTGGAAAAAATTATTATATTTTTTAATCATTTCTCTAAACACATTTAAAAAAAAATTGTAAATTAAATTTTTTCCTTTTTCAAGACGGAGTCTGAAAATTTATGTAATATGAACCTTTTTATTGGTATAAAAAAAAAAATATATATATATATATTTATATATATATATATATATATATATATATATATATATTTTATAAAAGAAGAAGGATGTCCAAAGCAAAAATAAATTCCAAATGTATTACATCATTATTTCTATATTAAAAAAAATATCTTATGTTAATTTTTAAGGTACTGAAAGACCCGCATATCCGGAAAATTTTGGTTTTTTTGATTGAACTATTTTCAAATATAAACTGATTTGAAATTTCTGTTTTTTGATTTGAAATTTATGACCCAATATTGTTTTCGATTTCATCCTAATTGTCTTGTAATTTTTTTAAAGTTTAATAGTCCAATTGAAGAGTTCCTAAAAAAAAATTTGGAGTTATCTTACTTTCTATTAATTTTAAACAGGCTTGACGCTGGTGAAAGTTCAATGTGAAAAATGTTGAGTTCAAAAATAAGAATGCCAACATTGTATGATATAAAATCTTCCAAAGAAACTATTCTTATGTATTAAACTGTCACAATGAACAAGAAAATTAAAAAAAATCCTTTCTGATTGTGATTTGAAATTTGGAAAAATTGAAAAATTTTTTTTAAATATTTTCAAAACATGGAAACAAAGCCAGCATTGAAATTGCAATAATTTTTTATAAGAGTTAAAAAAATGTTTATCTTTTTGTTTTTTTTGAAAAATATGAAAACAAAATTGTATTCCAGTCTTTTTATTTTAAAAAGACTAATGACATTAAAAACTAAAAATCATCATGCAACAACGATTAAAAATATCCTCGTTACATTATTTTGTTTTGACTATATATATTATTTAATTTAATGAATTTTAATTAAAATTTTTATAATTTATTTAGTTTTTCCTTAAAATTAAAATCATAAATATTTTTTTCAGAATTAGCTTATTTTGTTTTTATAAAACATTTGGAATAAATTTTGTAAAAAGACAAATTTTGAAGGCAAAAAAATTAAATATATAAAGCCATCATTCAATAAAACTCTTGTCAATCAATTCAATAAATATTCGGAAATATTTAAAAAAGAAAAATTGTCAGGATAAAAAAAGAAAGTTTTAAATGATGATACTCATTGAGCATTTTTGTACAAAAGAAAATGATTTTTTCTATTATCTACCTTTTCCCATTTATTTATTTTTAAAAGACATTAAATAAACAATTTTACAGTGGATTAATATTTTGAGGATGGATCCAGGCAGACATTGGCTTTTGAGGAGAATCCAGGCAGACATTGGCTTTTGAGGTAAATTATCCTTGCAGACAATGGCTTTGACAAAAATCCAGAGCAAGGCAGAATGATTGTCTTTGTTTTAAACAGACATTGATTTTGAATTTTATCCAAGTGACAGCGAACGAAAAGGAGTATCCAGGCAACATTGGCTTTTAAAGTATTCAGAAAGACATTGGCATTTTCAGATGTATCCAATTAATGGCTTTGTCCTATATAAACATTGGCTTTGAAAATATCAAGCAATTATTTTTCTTTTGAAAAGTATCCAGATAAACAAGCATTTATTTATATCCATATATATACATTGGCTTTTGAGAGAGGATCCAGGATAAAGACATTAGATAATGAATTTTTTTTTTGGGATATTATAGATTTTGGCAGTTTGAGGAGGATCCAGAAGATTGGCATTTTATAATATTTAATGGCAGACATTGGCTTTTTTTGAGAAGAAATCCAGGCAGACATTGGCTTTTGAGGAATGGCAGACATTGGCTTTTGTAGGATCCAGGCAGACATTTATTTTATATATATATATCCAGGCAGACATTGGCTTTTTAGAAGGATCCAATGCAGACATTGGCCTTTGAGATATATCCAGGCAGACATTGGCTTTTAAATATATCCATATTTAGACAAAAATTTTTTTTCCAAGCAACATTGGTTTGAGGAGGATCAGATGCAGACATTTAAACAAATGCTAAAAATGACATTGGCTTTTGAGATTCATTTGACGAATTTTTGAGGAGAATCCAATAGAATTGGCTTTATGATTATTCCAGTTTTTGAAGATTTTGAATTTTGGATCTAGGCAGACAACAAGTCTTATCTTCATTTTGAATGTGAAAATCCAGGCAGAAATTAAAATTTTAGACAAAATTCTAGTTTGTTATTTCCATCGTTAATTATACTAGCATTTTAATCTAGAATTCATGGTTTTATTTTATTTGTATAACTCTTCCAAATACTGTGACGATTTTATTGTTGAATTCACCAATTGATTCTATAAATTATTTACATTTGATTTTTTTATTGTCCCTTTATACAGCAAAATGTAAACATTTAACTTCTAGAGTTGTTAAATGTATCAAAAGGCTTCATGAATCAAAACTGAGATATCCATTTCCATGGCTCAATTAAACATCTACCGTCATGGACTAAAAACATAAGGGTTTGAGCTCGAAATTCTAACAATTATCAACCTATTTAAGCCCGGAGCGTACAATGGCTGAAATGTCGTGAATAAAGATATGGGGACAAATATTCGAACAATGTAAATAGTATAATGGACATGAAATTAATAAGAAATATTGACAATTGCATTTATTCATTTTGAAATTTCAAACTTGACTTCTCTTTATGCCGGAAGATTTATTGTTCCACGAGCGAGAAGAAAGAGACGATAAATTAACATAGATAGAACTTATGGTTATAAATAGCCATTTTCATGTAAAAGGATGAGACCTTTTCCATATAATCTGGTACTGCGATTAAATTCAAATTATAAGTCTTATTTTTTTTATTTTTTCTTGTTATTTGTTGTGGCGCAAGTTCAAAAGGGAACTGAAGCTGGTATTCTGTCTTAAACAATAGGTAGCAACGAATACTGAAATATACAACTTTTCTTACGATACAAAACAATGCATTTGAATGATACTATTCTTACTACAGTCAATGATTTCGTGTCAAAGAAGTCTTAACTAGTTCTGATATGTCTGTTGGGAGAAAGAAAAATAATACTTTTTTTAAAATTTTCCCCAATAATTAAAAGTTCATCCGAACAATTATTCAAATCTTAAAATTTCAAAAAACTTCATTGGCGATGGTAAGTGTAAGTGACTGAAACGAAATAAAATATGTCGTCATTTTTGACGGCATAAAATCTCTTTGAAAATAAAATGAAGATTTCACTTTCAGCCTTGTTGATAGGAAGTATTGTGGGCGATTGGGTGATCAATGGAAAGGGCTGGGAAACGGATTATTGTCGCGTGGGAGGTTAAAATCTGATCGCAAAAAATATTTCATAAAAAGTGGGATCAGTTACGCTAAATTACTGTCAACTCGTATAGTTAAAAACCCCATGAAGACCCATATTAATTTCTTTTTGCTTTCTCTCCCTTTACCTTCACTACATATTTTTTTTTTTTATATATATTTATAATGTATCTTATATAGATATATATTATATAAATCAATGTCTGATGAAAAAAGCATTTCATTAATTTGATGTTTATAATTTTTAAATAAATCTGTATTTGCTTTCTGAGATGAGACATTGTCAAATATGTTTTTTTTTAATTTATTCAAAATCTTGTTATCTTGATTATTATATTTTTTTTTTATTTTTGTTTTTCGGCCGAAAAAATTTTTTCATCATTTTATTTATGTCCATTTTAATACAACGTGAAAACAATTTAAAAAAAAAGAAATAACAAAAATTATCAGAGTTCGGGACAAAATAAAAAAAGCTGTTCATTTTTTTTTGCTGAAAGGAACATTGTGAACTCAAATTCATTCCGTACCTTGATAGAATATATTGTAAAAATGGCCGGTAAGATGTATCGTTTTCAAAATCTGATTTCTTCTGCTTCTGCTTTACTTGGCAATCAACGACTGAACCCTGCAGCCATATCTAGTTAAAAATTTGAACCCTCACTTTCCAATGAGATTCCAAAGGTCGATTATAATTTTGGGTGAATATATATTTTCCACCCTGCAAAAAAGAGACTACAGTCGAAACGTCGTAAATTTCGCTTCTCGATCGATATTTCCATAGCAACATTCATTATTCCACCAGTTCAGACCTTCATAAGAACCACATACCATATATACTAGCATTATCCTAATTTCTTCCATATTCCATTTTTAAGAAGGGAGTTATACAGCCCTGTATAAATTAATTGAAACAAAACGAATAATTCCGTTATTATTTACTTTTTTTTATTTTTCCAATGAAACATGACCCAGTGCACATGTTAATTACTTCGTATGTCCATTCCACGAAGTCGTTCCTTGCAGATTGACCACAGATTCTCGATTGGATTTAAATCAGGAGAGTTTCCAGGCCAGTCTATAGTACTTTGATTTGCTCACTGGTAAGGCTTGCCAGTGTGTTCATGCAGCATTACAATTTTCGTACATTTCCTTGGAGTAACGTCCATTGGGACAATGGCCGTAGGACAACTAATCGACAGTCGAGACAATAGTGTCTGTGCGTGATGAAAATCTGATGCAATCACGGATGACGTAATATTTTCAAGGCCAAACAAATTTCATAGTCATGTTCTAAACTCACTATATATATGCTGTCGGTGTATCTGAAATATTCCATATATATATATATATCTGCATAATATATGTAGCTTTAAAAAGACAAACATCCCAGATTTTAGATCATTCAATTTAAAAAAACATTTAACCTAACTATTGTTTGTCAACTTGAGGTACTTTTGTAAAATAAATTACGATTCCTTGATTTATCTCATATTTTTGTTAAAAACTGAACTTCCTCAGTTTGGATATTAAAACTTTATTCCATTAATTATTCAAGAATTCTTACCTGTCACATTTATAAGCCAACGTTATTCATTGTTAATGGTTTAATTAATCCACTTATCATCCTTGATTATTTGTTTATTATTTCCATTAAAAAATCTGCCAGATAATTCTGTGATTTAAATCAATTTTCTATCTTTCTCCTAACTAAATTTCTATAAAATTTAAATCTGTATCATTCACTACTTATTAGACTCTTTTAGAATAAAATCTTCAAATTTTAGACCAAAATATATTGATTGGTTGAAATTTTGTTGATGTGAGGGTTAAAACATGTTTGTCAAAAGCTTTGAATATTGGTTAACTCTATCCAAATATATCTAAAAAAAATAAAAAAGTTATCTAAAAGTTAAAAAAATAAAAATTTTATAAAATCTATCTATCTTCATTTATATTCTGTGTTCATATTTATATTTTATATTTTTAAAATATTTATAAATTTTTATTATTTGAAGATTTTTCTAAATTTAAATTTATTTCATAAAAATATTAAATATCTATAAAATGTTTCATTGATAATAGATTTTCATTTGGATCTTTTCTTTGTTTATTGTGCTGTAATGCATAAACCCAACATTCCAGGTCTCATGGAATGGATAAATAAAATCTCAACATTACATTTTATAATTAATTTGCAAATACAGCCAAAAATTGTCATTTTTACTATCAATTGGTCTTAATGGGTTGAACCATTTTTTTGAGGAAAAAAAACCAGACACATGACCTTCATTTATTTATATTTGCGATATAAGATGCCTCTTTTTTGTTTTTCATTGGTTCCCAAAATCATGAAATGTCACACGAATAAACACACTTCATTTTGTCACTAAATCAATAATGTTTAAACTGTTTACATTTCAAGTTGTCTTTTTCTTCAAAACTAAATATCAATAAACTTAAATTTGATATAGCTTCAATGTTTTTTTAAACCAATTGGAAAATTTAAATGATTCAAAATTGTTTAAAACAAATTCAAGTGATTTTTTTCTAATTTCGTTGTTTTCAACCATTTTTGGATTGATAAAGGGATTTTAGGACATATATATTTTATTTGTTCTTTTTAATATATCTGTCTTTTTTTTCAAAAGGCATTGTTTTTTTATTTCGATTGCATTATTGATGTTTTTTTAAAATCATTTTAATGATTTCAAGGGTCGAATATTTAATAAAGTTAAAATGAAAAGATTAGCTATTAGGTTCAAAGTTTGCATCAAAAATCTCTTCTTTTCTTTAAAAAAGAGAGTGCATTTGAGTGCATTTTTGGGCAAAATCTTAACCAATTTTTCATATAGTAGCATGCTTAAATATATAGATATAAGGTACCAAGAGAACAGTTAAATTACAATTGCTAAAAATATTTTTAGAAAATGATGATATTAAATTCATTATATAAATCCAAGTGACTAAAGTTAAGATGGTAGGTTTTTACCATGGACTAACTTCTCTATCAGTTTTTCTTCTTTTTTCAAAAATGATAGTTTTAATGCTGTTTAGAATAAATATGTCTAAAAATTCAAGGCATGAATGAATTACATAAATTTGCTTAAATTTTATTTTTGTTTTCAATGAGAGGAATTGTTTTCAGTTTTTTCTTTACACTTTCCTTCATGTTCAAAATCAAAGCCAGGCAAAATAATTTTTCTTTTTTGGTCAATGAATCAATATTTGATCATGGAAAAAAAAGGTTATTTTTTCTATAAAAAATGAAAAAAATGTTACCTTATATTTATCAAAGAGAAAATTTTCAATTTGGTTTATTTTGTTATAACAATTTTCTTTTCTTTTTTGAGTTCCATTTCTTTTTATGGATAATGAAAGAATAAAATTTTAGTGTTTTCATTATAGTAAAAGAAAATAATTTCAAGACCATTAATATACATTTATTTTAAATAAATTTTTTGCTCATTATTGTAAATTTTCCATTTGTTACTGAAGAATATTCCAGTTATAAATGGTAATAATATATATTTCAATAGGGCTTTAATCCTTTTTGGCTAAAACAATGAGACCTCTGTTTAGCCCCATCTAGTATATTTTTCAATTAATGGTCTTAATTATTTTTTTAATGTATATATAAATATATAAATATAACATTTCAGGTATTAATTTTAAATATCTGACTTTTTGTCTGATTTTTCAATCTTTTGAAATTGTTAAGCTCTTATAATTAAACCAAATTTTTGTATTTGTTGTTAAAATAATGGTTTTTACAAATAGACAAAAAAAATCTAATTCTGATAAGTTTTGTTCGGCATAATATAAGTTAATATTTCCTATTAATATATTTCTAAATATACATCACTCTAATTTTTGTTTTCAAAAGAAAATATTTTTTTTTAAAAATGGTGCGTCTTACACCAATAATACTAATATGAATAGAAAAAGGCAGAAAAATTTTCTATAGATTATTTTTGATTGATTTTTTTTTTTTTTTAATTTTTATAGGCATTTAAAACATAAGAAAAATATTTTTGTAAATAAATAAAACGAATATTTGAACTATTTAAAATAATATTGTAATCATCTTTTATTGTTCATTATTTACATTATTTGTCATATTTAAATTGTCTTTTTTTCAGGTGGGTGGAATCCAACCCTTTATTTTGCAATAATGTTTGAACAATTCTATGTATATAAATATTTAGGTATGTTGAAATATATTAAACAATCAGACAAAATTTATAAACAATACACCGGGGGGAAGAACAGGGGGTTTGATTTTAGGTCTAACAAAATATCCACTATTTTTATATTCTAAACGTAATATAGCAAAAAAGATAAGGACAATAGTTAAATATGTAAAATAGTTTATAAAATATCTATATATATAATTATTTTTATTTAAAAAATTGTTTTAAATTTAATAAAAATTCAAAATCGAACCAAAATAAGAAACTAATGACAAAAAATTAAACACCAAATGTTTAGAAACATGGTTCATTTTTTGATTACATAAATTTCAAGTTCCCCATTCAATTCGATGGACATAAGATAACAAGTTTCAGAACGGAGGAAACTGAAATTTATTTTTCCTTTTATTTTAAATTTTTTTATTTATTTATTTAGACTTTTTAATATTTAAAGATTTTGAAAAAAAAATATATATAGGTTACAGCCCCTGACATACCTAATGATTTGTATTTTGACAACTGAAACATTGCACTAAATCTTATAAACAATTCCCAGAAAAAATGAGAAATAAAAAAAACTGTCAATGGAAATTTCTAGATTTGCGTTTTTAAAATTGTTTTCAACCATGTCCTTAATTTATCATTTTGATAATGGGACATGATGGATTCTATTTGTACAGTCTAATGAAATTATTTTGTTTCATAAATCATTATTTAGAAAAATTGAAAAACATTTTTTCACTTTCCAATATGCAGGAAAGATTTTGGTTCACATATCTATCTGTGGCGTTAAAATATTTCTTGATATTTAAATTCATACTTGCTTGATTTTGACATTCCCAAATGTGGTTGTTTATCTGTGTGTATATGAAGGCAAACGATGGCAATTAAAAAATTATTTTTTCATATTCATAGAAATATTGAGTAGAACGCAAAGACTTCAGTTTATTAAACAGGTTGTTAATTTTTTTTTTTTTTAAAACAGGTTGTGGAAAACGGAAAATAATGTGAGTTGAAAATAATTCACTAAGATTGTACTTAGACGATCCTAAAAGAAAAAGAAAGAAAGAGGAAGAAAAAAAAGAAAGGAAAGAAATAAAAAAAGGGCAAGAAAGGAAAAGACAGGAGTCAAAACAGGCCGGTCAGGTGTGGACGAATGTTTAAAGGACAATAGAGAATTGTTATTGACCTTGAAAATTTTTGAGGGAAAAAGAATAGGCTTGATAGACAGTGTTTTGGTCGATAAGAAAATCGCAAAGCACCGACATTTTTTTAGAAGAGACTCATTGTCAAAATGGACGAAAGGGAACTTTTTTATTAGAACAATAGAAATGAAATTTTTTAGTCAGAGAGAAAGTGTCTTTGGGTTGGGGGGAAGTGACTGGTGAAAACGATATACAGATTTGACCTGTTAAGAATTGGACACCCATGTTAAGAAAGTAGAGATTTTCAATGTAGATAATTAAGATTTTCTGACTATCAGGAAAAACAAAAAGGTAAAAGGTGAGCAATTGATTTTGGACCACAGTTCGCCAGATAGGCGGAAAAGATCCTTCCCCGAAGTCAAGACTAATTAGCGGCGGGGCTGTTTTGACAAAGTCCAGGTGAGAGAAAAAGGCAAGATTGTCATTTTTCGTACGTGCAAAAAAGGTGCAAATTAGATTTTGTTTTTTTTAAACCAGAACGATGTAACCACACCCGCAACAAAAGGGGAAGGTGTTCGGTCATTAGTCGAATACGGTCACGTGACCGCGGAAAAGAAGAGAAAGAATGCCTCGATCAATAACCATTGGTCGAAAACGGTCACGTAGGCTGGCGGAAAAGAAGAGAAAGAAAGGCTCGATCAGGAAACGATTGGTTGAGAGCGGTCACCTGACATACGAGAGACTAAAAGATGGATGTGCGCCGCCCACCAAAGAGCACTGTGAGGAAGTAGGGTGAAAACAATAACGATAATGGAAGACAGAAATTAATACGGCTTTTGAAATTATCGAGAAAACCCTGACGCCGACAGACCCACCCCCAGTTTGTTGCGGCGTCAATAAAAGCAGGACCCCAGTCGACAGAAATCAGTTGAGTTGAGAGTTGCAGCTGAACCCCGGAGTTGGAGTTGGCATTGGATTCATCCCTTTTTCAAAGAAAGAACCCTCAGACAAGAAGTTGAAGACAGAAGTTCAGCCCTCGACGGCAGCAGAAGAGATCACCCTCCGGACCTGAAAGAGTTGGGCGTGAAGCAAGAAATCCTTCCAGCCCAAGTCGAAGACAAGAAAAGTTCCACCCAAGCGGAAGCAAGAAACCTGAATCGAAGCAAAGAAGAAGTTAAAGACAAGAAATCTTCCCACTGAAAGTTGAAACAAGAAAACTACCAGTCTAAGTCAGACGAAGAAGAAGAAATACAACTCAAGTCGGAAGAGAAGAATCAACTGCGAATGATCGATAGAAATTAGCCCCAGTGTCGAACTGAACCACACTCCGACATACATACATGATTCTAGAAAGTAGGTAATTCGACATTTTTTTTGCTATTGTGTGATAGAAGCTTGGTGCCATAGTCCACAGAGCGGGTCGGGAATTGAGAACAATTTTGTTTTTATGTAACGGACTTTAAGATATAAAAGGTTGTTACCCTTTTATCAGCAATTTTTTTGGTGTCGTGAGTTTTTTTTTTATTTGTGTTTTGCCACCCCGTCGGACTCAACTTGTATCGGCCCCATCCCCTGCTGGTCCCGTCTGTCTAAGATCTAAACACAGCGGGGTAGACAGACCGGAGATCGGTATAGTTGCTTTAGTAACCAGGTATTGGAAGCGAGTCGGGAAAGGCGAGGCTGGTGATCATCTGACCAAAGGGTTGGAGCGGCACGCTGGACCCAGGAGGAGCGACCAGGAGGAGCGACGTCACCGTTGGCGCCGTAACAAGGGATCCGACACTGGGCCAGGTGTGGGCCAGGTGTGACCGTCACCTGAAAACGTGGTGCCGTGACCAGGATCAACCCTGAGACAACCACGTCATATATGGTGCCGTGGTGACCGAGATTTCAACCCTGAAGAACACGATCGACCGCCGTTGCTGAAAAATTCAAAGCAGAAAAATCAGAACGACCCGGGACCAAGGAAAAGAAGGAACAGAATCGTCTGTAAGGTAGGACGCCTTGTTTATTTCCCTATCGATTGTTGCTCTCTGTAGACATGTCAGATTATGAGTCGGATAGAGCAGTGGGGGGGGTGAAGAAAGAAGTAGGGCGGGGGTTGTCAGTAGATTTAAGGGGGCTGTTGGGTGGACCGAGGGTCCCAGTGTTTGATGGTAGTGGAAGGAGTTCAGGAACTGGCTGGCAATCTCGAGAAGACCGAACCCTCTACGAGCTCTCCGGACCAAGAAACCCTGTATTTTGGCTGATGCCAAAAGGGAAAAGCGTCTGTGAGTTCGTGAGGGTCTCTTGGAGAACCAACCCCCTTGGCTTGGAAGGAAATAAAAGACAACTGACCAAAAGAATTCATACCGACGAAGGTACGGGCCATAGAGGCCATGAGGGCCCTTGAAAACTAACACAGCTTCAGGGATGAAACCCCGGGAGAAATTAAAGCCTGGCAGGAAGGTTATCGTCATCGTGGCATTCCCCGAGGGTGGTCAGGGACAACGCAGTCATGCAGGCCCAACTGGCGGACCTGTATGTGGAGCTCTGAGTGATGAGCGTGTTCGTCACGTCCTGAAAGGGGCCACTCAGACTGTCGGCAGCGATAGAGCTGCCAGGGAGAGCCAGGGGGGTGTGGGATAAAGTGAAGAGGTGTGGGAAGAAGCAGACACCAAGTCAAGAGGCTGGGAAGAAGGGGGTAGGCGGGAAGAACCCCGTGTGTGGAATCAGAGGGTTAAGGAAGAGGTGGATCGGGCAGAAATTATGGGAGAAGAAGGACCCCAATAGAAGGGCATGGTCGACCAGGCATGGCTTTTTATAAGCCCACGCCAGGTCGATACAGGCTGGTCTGCTGGACCTGTGGGGTACAAGGGACCACAGGGCAGGCGGAATGTCCGGACGAAGTGGCTTGCCCCAGACTTCGATCGTGACAGATGCATCAGGTGTGGTAAGAAAGGACACCTGTTGAAGTGGTTGCGGGCTGAGGAAGGTGCCCCACCACGAATTAACAAAGAAGGCCGAGCCCAAGAAAAAGCCAGGCCACCCCCAGAATTAAGAGGAGGGTGGCCCCAGTTGAAAAGGAGAAATGAAATCTTGGACCAGTGAACGGGCGAGCCGCTTGAATAGAGGACGGGTTCCCCGAGGATAGACACAAAGCCCAGCAGTTAAAAGAGAAAGAGCAAGATGTTGGACATGTGGGTGGATGGGCCACTTTGCGGCAGCTGTCCGACAAGAAGGTGCTGGTTTTGCAGGGATACAGGACACTGAGAAGAAACCTTCATTCTTAGAAACGGGCCATGGGGAGACCGGGAGAGGTCCGCCAATGCCCAAATTGCAGGGGCGCAGAACTCCACCTCAAAAAAAACGAAGATGAATTATTATTAATGCGGCGCCTATGGCTGGGTTAGCAAAGGTGGGGACAGAAGAAGAAAGCTCAGGCGTTCTTTCTGCTAACGCAAGAGAAAAACTATCCTGTAAAGCAGAGATGGAGGTGGTGAGATATGAGGGCTTTGGTGGACTAGGGCATCTGTGTCATTTGATGAGAGAGGAACATACAGGCCGGGTGAGCAGGAGAAGGGTGCAGGAAGCGGACATAGGGGTCACGCAAGCAGATGGGGCCCCCTGGAGATAAAAAGGGATGGTGAGGAAACCAGTGAGGATTGGGAGGGTGAAAAGCACCCCAAAATTTTGTAACCCCCGACCTGTGTACAGGAGGCAATCTTAGGAGAAGATTGGCTCCCCACCAAGGCCCAGATAGAGTTTAATCCTACTGTGTTGGTGGTGAACAACGAGAAAGAACGCCATTGGGATGCCACCAGGGAAGAGATAACCATAGTGGTGGAGGAAGATGTAAAATTACCTCCTAGGACCCGCAGTGTCCAGGAAAGGGTAAGGCTAATGTCAGAAAAAAGGTACGGAGGACCTCTGCGGTTGGTCCTGTAGAAGAAAGGGCCCTGAGATAACAGGGTAACCCCTATGCAGAAACAGTGAGTGAGGCAGCCGATTGGTGCCCATAATGATGGTGAACCAGGCCCAAAAAGACTATAAAGGTTAGGAGAGGGAGAAGATAGGAAGGCACTTCCCTACAGACTCTGAATCAGGTGAGATTCGAGGAGGAACGAAGGAAGCTAGTAGAGCAAACAAAAGGAATCTTAGATGAGGATATATTAGCACCGGATGAATTTAGAACCAGAGTTGGGGGTCTGTTAAGGAACAATCGAGATGTGGTGGCCCAGTCAGACAAGGACCTAGGTCAGACCCACACAGTCGAAATGAAAATCGATACCGGAGACACCCCTGTGAAATTAAAACCCTACCGAACACCTATACATAAAAGACCCCTTGCAGAAGAGGGCAGTAGAGGAAATGTTGGAAGCTGGGATGATCGAAAGATCGATCTCTCATGAAGCTTCCCAATAGTAATAGTAGGTAAGAAAGATGGCGGCCACCGTTTCTGTGTAGATTTTAGAAAGCTGAATTCTATATCAAGCCGTTGGCGGTGCCATTGCCATTGATAGACGACATTTTGGCATTATTAGGGAAGACAAAAGTACTTCTCTACGTTGGACTTGAGGTCCGGGTATTGGCAGGTAGCCCTGGATGGGGCTGACAAAGGAAAGCCGCATTCGCGTGTCACCTGGGACTATTTCAGTTCAAGTGATGCCATTCGGTTTAGCTAATGCCCAGGGGTCTTTCAACAGCTAATGTCAATGGTGTTGGAGGATGTGGAGCTTTGCATGGCGTATTTAGACGATATCTTGATATTTTCGGAGACAGTGGAACAACACTTTTTCATTTTGGGACAGGTGTTGGAAGGTTGAAAACACGGATTAAAATTGAAATTGTCAAGTGTCAGTTTTCTGAGGGAAGAAAACTAGGTATTTGAAGCTTCGTCATAAACGGAGACGGTATTAAACCCGACATGGATAAGTAAAGGGTCATAAGGGAATGCCAGAGCTTCCTAGACCGTGAGGCGGGTAAGAGGTTTTATAGGGCTATAGGCTACTATGACGCTTCGTCCCGGCATTTCAAGAGTACCCATACCGCTGGTGGCCCTGACGAAAAATACGCTGGGTTCAAGTGGACAGAGGGACTGTCAACGAGCATTTGATTTAAAAGGAACAGTTGACCACCGTTCCACTGCAATACCCAGACCTCAGCAAGCCCATGATGTATACACGGACCAGTGAGAGCAGTGTGGCAGGGCAGTACTTACCAGCCGTGTCCTGATAAGGAAGGACCAGTGCCAGGCATACCAGAGGAAGTACCGATATACTTCCTCTCCATAAGCTCTCAAGAGACTAACAGAGGTGGCCAGTAATAGAGAGGAAGCATGCTATCATGTATGCTCTCCAAAAACTGGACTACTATTTAAATGGTGCGGTCTTCACTATAAAGACAGACCACAAGCCTCTGCAGTACCTATTGCAGGCAGGTGGACAAATAATAAGAAAATTCAACAGTGGGCACTTAAGTTAAAGTGGCTGCCACTGTAAGATAAGAGTGTTGTGGGGAAAGGAAACACGTGCGATTTACTCGCAAATACCGAAACAACTGGAAGAAAGATCTGTAAAGGGTAGAACAGGGAGTAGATATTAAAGCCTATGAATAGGGTAATTAACTCTAATAAGCTAAAAAAGATCGCCCTATATTAGAATCGGACGAAGAGGGACGCCCAGATAACTAAACAATCCCTTACTGGACAGAAGGGAATTGAAAGGGTGAAGCAGACAGTGAAATAGCTGCTCTGAGAGAAAAAATTGAAATCAGGAGAGACCACCAAGTATGCCATAATAGAGGAAAGACTGTATTATCTCTCAGGAAGGGATGAAGAAATCAAACCCAAGTTGTATGTGCCCAAAAAATTTAAGACCAGAGATATTGGAACAGTGCCACGAGGGGTTTTAAGGTCACATGAATTGATAGGACATGTGATCTCCTTAGGAAGAAAGTACTATTAGCCCCAAACTGTACGGAGAAGTCACTAACTATGTTCGAAGTTTATGTAGTGTGCCAGTCGCAGAGCAGAAGGCAGGAAATAGCACCCTGGAGGGAAACAGACGTACCCAACTTTGTTGAGAAAGTGAAATATGGACATTATCAGGACCATATGGGAAACACAGAAACAACTATATAATAGTGAGTTTTGTCGATTGGCTAACAAATTGGCCTGAAGCATTTGCAGTACCAGACAAGAAGGCCAGAACTGTGGCCCGGGTTGATAATAAGCAAATCTTCCCCTAGGTATGGGTGCCCCTATTACGGTGGTAACAGATAATGGCACGGAGAATGTGACAACATCATGAGAGGTTTGACAGGTTTGAATGTAGAGCACATAAAACATCCCTTATCACCCCCAGGGGAAATGCTAAAGTGGAAAAGTTTTGCGAACCTTGGGAGATGTATTAGCCAAGTTGGTCAGAGAAAACATTGAAATTGGGACTTGTATTTGACGCAGGCTCTGGCGGCCGTGAGGTTTACGATAAACGAAACCTCCAGATTTTCTCCTTATTTTTTGTTGTTTGGCAGAGACGTGGTCCTGCCTGTAGATAACCTACTGAAGCCCCGAAGAAGGTATATGGGAGAAGATCATCATCAACTATTGCTGGAACAGCAACATAAGATATTCGTACAGGCCAGAAGAAGAATAAAGAGGGCCCAGAAGAAAAGAAATGAAAGGGTGAATGCTGAAAGAAAGGTGGTAGAATTGAAGGTTGGAGACCCTGTCTACTATAAAATCCACCAGAGAGAAGGAAAACTGACCAGAGATGGGAACCGTACTACCGGATAGTAGAGCAGACGGGCCCCGTATCATATGTAATATGGGATCAAGTGGCAGGACGAGCGAGGAGGGTTCATGCCAATGATCTGAAGAAGGCTGAAATAGCTAACCTGGAAATGAGCGAGCCGAGGCCTAAGAAGACAAGGAAAAGGAAGGTAACTCTGGTTGAACCGGAAGAAATGGAGACGGAGGAAGACTCCGAGGAAGATGAGGAGATAGGTCGACTTGACCAGATAAACAAAGCAGTCCGAGTGACGGAGTTGGAACCCTCAGCGGGGATTAGCGATGTTCAGTCGTCGACTGAATCAGTGCAGAGAAGACCCTGTGAAATCGCCATCGCACCCCATGTCCGAAGAAGGAAGAAAAAGACGAAGAGGTCCAAACAAGCAGTCGAAGGCTTTAAAAGGAGGCACCCTGAACAGGACGAAGGGTCCAGCGAGGAGGGAGGAGGAGGATCAAATACCCTTTCCCAGCTTAAGGAAAGGATAAAGAACAGGAGAAGTTTAGACATAGAGTCGAGAGGTATCGAAGACATTCAAGGCGAAGACTCTAAACAGGAAGAAGAATCAGGGGATGAAGAAGAGGACAAAAAACCTCCTGGACGAGAATTAAACACAGAAAGAAGGTTAGAGGTTGAACAGGAATCACCTCAGAAGATGAGATCAGGGAGGAGAAGAACCCCAAATCTCAGTAGAACAAAAGGGCTGTGCAGAATAGGGCATTTAGTGTCGACAGATAACGACACTGGCTCATCCAAATCCTATTGGCTGACTATGGTAGATGTGAGTGGAGGGGATGGAGTCATGGGCTGCACCTCACGAGGAACGGAAGAAGATTGGCATTGTTGATTGATCACCAGTGGTGTCATGAAGTACGACCTTTAGAGTGGGCGCCACGCACACCTGACCAGACCATTCTGTCTGCTAGGGGTTAGTTAGAGGAGGGAAGAGCCGAACTAAGAAAAAAAAAAATTATGAAATGATTGAGTGATGAGTCGAGCGAGACTAAGTGATTGTGAAGAATAACAACAAGAGAATTTGTTACCTTTCAGGAATGATAGCTAGGTACAAGGTGGAAGCAGACTACATAGCATTAAATTCAGGGAGAACAGAAATTCATGTTGCTATCAGCTGAAGAAGCTAGAAGGTGTAGAGATGATACCCTGGGGACTTGTACCTCGTTGAGCCCTATCTATAAAACTGGTAACCGCAAACTGTGCATACTAGAATTGTTTGAAGGAAGGGAGAAGGAATCAAAAGAATCTGCCAAGTGGAGGTATTAACAAACTCGGCATTACCACAAGCTATCAGTGTTTCAGACAGGGTGTGGGCAGTAGCCACCCAGAAACATATCAGCCTGTCTAGGGTATGTGGGGAGAGTCCACAAGGACGTAAGAATAAGGCCACCGTTATCCCTGGTGTCGTTACCCATGGGATGTTCGGCGGTTGGGGTGTCCATCTCCTTGCCCCCTATTACCAGATGGAAGAAAGGTATGAAGAAAAAGATTCACTCATAGAGATGATTGGTAGAGGCTTAGTCAATTGTACAGAATTATGGGAGCCGATAGTAAAGAGATTCTCTAATGTTACCTTAAATAAGATGCCAATTTTAATGAAGCCCATAGAAAAGATCGATATGGATCACTTAAGAGATAAAGTTAAGTGCGTTGGAGACGAAGATTGGCTTGGGAAGACGATGAGCAGATCGCGATAAGTTGGTCAATAGTAATACCGTTGCATTCCTAGTTATAGCCCTCAGAGATTAATAATAATATGGAAGATTAAAGTAAAGGAAGATTGCGAACGTCAGTCTAGTGAGCATGCAACAACTCCGGAGAGGGAGACGCCGAGCGGTGTTCCTCACTCGAACAGGACTGGCAGAAAAGCTGCTGGAGAACCAATGGAGGAGGCTGGCGTGAGACCACCGTGCAGCCGGAAAAACCTCCCACAGCAGAGGGAAAACATTGACCAGAAGAACAAACCCTAATGAACACATCTGCCTACAGACACACACTTTCATTGCATTTCATTTCATTGCATGTAGAACAAAGAAAATGAAAAGAACATTTCGACACATGCAGAAGTAAAAGAACATTTCATTGCATGTAGAACAAAAAAAATAGAAAAGAACATTTCCGCATGTAAGGAACAAAGAAAATGAAAAGAACATTTCATTGCATGTAGAACAGAAGAAAATGAAAAGAACATTTCATTGCATATGAACAAAAGAAAATGAAAGAACATTTCATTGTATGTAGAACAAAAGAAAATGGAAAGAACATTTCATTGCCTGAGCAAAAAGAAAATGGAAAGAACATTAGAAATGTTAGAAAGTAGAATAGTGCATAGAACAGATGCATGATTACACTTAAATGATGTAATTGGGTTTTTAGTGTTTGGGTAAATGACAAATCAGTTAAGGGAGGATTTGGCACCTTACATTTATTGAGAAGATTCATAGAAATATGATTTAATTTTTTCTTATTCAGTTTATTAAACAGGTTGTTGATTTTTTTTTTAAAACGGAAAATAACTGGGATGAAAATAATTCACTAAGATTGGTACTAAACGATCCTAAAGCAAGAAGAGAAAGAAAAAGAAAAGAGAAGAAAGAGGAAGAAAAACAAAAAAGAAAAGAAAGAGGGAAAAGTGATGCATACCAAAAATGGGGAGATAGGAGTCAGAAAGATATCTTGGCCTGCAGTATTGAATCTTAAAGGACAATGGGAAATTGTTATTTGAAATGAAAATCATTTAGAGGAAAGTCATTTTGATAAGAAATCGGTCAAACGCATGACCGACATTTTCGTAGAAAGACCATTATCAATTTGGAGTAAAGGAAATTTTAGAACAATGGGAACGAAATAATCTGGAGAAAGGGAAATTTAGAACAAATAGAAACGAAATTTTTTAATCAGAGAAAAGTGTCTTTGGGTTGAGGGGAGTGACCGGTGGAACTATACGGATTTGACCTATTAAGAATTGGAAACCCATGATAACAAAGTGGGGACATTTTCAATATAGATAATTAATTTTCTGACTGTCGGGTCTGAACAAACAGGAGGTGAAGGGAACGATTATTTTGGACCACAGATAGCGCCGGAAGGCGGTTCTTCCCTGAAGTCACATCTAATTAGCGGCGGGCTGTTTGATAAACTCCAGGTGAGAAAAGCTAAGATTATCATTTTCGTACGTGCAAAAGGCCAAATTAGATTTTGTTTTTTAAAAAACAAGAACGATGTAACCACCTGCCCCAAAGATTTCGATTGCAATTAGAATATGCCCAACCACAGTCCTCATTAGCCGAAAACGGTCATGGCTGGGTGAAAAGAAAGAAAGAAAGGTTCGATCGGAACCATTGGTTGAAAGCGGTCACCTGACATACGCGCCTCCCCACCGGGGCACTATGAGGAAGTAGGGGTGAAAATAATAGCGATAATGAAGACAGAAATAATGCGACTTTTGAAATTATCGAGAAAAACCCCTGACGCCGACAGACCACCCCAGTTTGTTGGGTGGTGCCGAATAAAAGCAGGACCCCAGTCGACAGAAATTTTTTTCAATTCTGAAAGTGTCAGCGACTTCTAGAGCCTGAACGCGGGCATAGGCCCGGATTCAAGCCCTTTGCGGGCAAGAGAATCTTCACCCAAGAAACTTCCTGCTAAATCGAAGAAGGATCAGTTTGCTCGCAAGCCCAGAGAAGGCAGCCAAGTCGAAGAAGACGAAGATTGCTCGAAAGCCTCAGAGAAGGAAACAAGTCGAAGATAAGAAGAGACGCCCAGACAGGCCGAAGAATTGCAGGCAGACAAGAAGAAGAATTTCCAGACAGACGCCAAATTGTGGCAGAGTGGCATCTACAGCCCCGACGGCAAAGAAGAGACCTGCCTCAACGACAGAGTTGGTAAGTTGCTAGTGTCCTTTCCAGCCCAAGTCGAAAAAGAGAACCTCCAGCCCAAGCTCAAGAAGAAGATTACTGAAAGCCGCAGAGAAGCTGCAACTCGAAGACAAGAGAACTTCCTTAAAAGCAAAAAGAAGAAGATTACTCGAAAGCCGCACTTTTCTATACTTATCCCTCTCAACATTAATTTTTATAAGTGTAAAATATACAAAAAAGAAAGAAAAACAGCTGAGAAAATAAAATTATATTTTTCATATTAAAACTCATTTTCTTTCAAAATATCAATAACATATTAGTCACTAGGAATCAAAGATTTTTCAAATGTCTTCTTAAGTTGATACAGAATGAACCTTCATTTTGTATCACAACATGTCAAACATTATAGTTAGGTACAATTTTTTTAATTCAAAGAGATTCCTATGAAAAGCAATACAATCTTGAACACTATACAATAAGGCATTTATTGCATTATCATAAAAATCATTCTCACAATATTGGTGTCATTTAAAGGCATCTAATAATGTGAGAAAAGCAATTATCAATAGGGGAGATTTCCGGTGAAAAACGGCGTATTAAGTAGGTTCTTAATGCTTTTATTTTACAATAAGATTGGCCTATTTCAGTTCTCTATTGATGCTTTCAACCTTTCATATATCAGAGGGAAAAAATCACAATTTTAAATCTACTCTAAGTTGAAAGAGGATACAATGGTGCTTGACTGATTCACTTTCTAAAATTTATCAACATTTTGCAGGTTGTTTAAAGCCACAAAATTATTTTTAGATTGTAATTATTTTTTGAGATAATAATGGTTTAGTGATAAAAGTTTTTGTTAATGAAATTAACATGTTATATGTTCGAACCCTCCCCATTACGCTGCCGAATCCACATCAAAAGTGGAATTGGAGACAGTTTTATTCGGGGAACTCGTTTTTAGTTATCTTGATCTCCAAGAAGAGCCGTGTCGTGGCTTCAAGCATTGTTTGCCAATGTAGAATTTTGAGCCTAACCGTGGAGCTTCACAAAAACGTTGGGAATAAAATTAGCGATATTCCATAAAATATTATTCAGAGTTCTGCTGGTACAAAGTAAAGAAAATGCAGAATTGTGTACACCATTGTTTAACACTTGATTCTTATATTGTATAGTTTGACACTTGCTGCTACAGCTGTATGTAAACCTTCTACATAGTTCGGCAGAAATAGTTCGCATATAATAGTAAGGCTTTAGCTAGATAAAGATACCATTGCTACAAATAACATACCATTATTTGAAAGGTATTTCTGCTTCACTCTGTACTTAGAAAATATACTGGTGGCTTCGTTGCCGATGAACCAAAGATCGTGGTTTAATATGGAGAAGAGTGAACGGTTGGATTAATTGGGTTGAGGAATTAGAGGCAGTGAAAAGGATGCAATATTTTATTAAGCAATTCACAAATTTACAAATATATGGAATATAAGTTTACATACAGTCAAAAATCGTACTATTTACATTATCGGACTCATCCTCGTTGCCATATTTATCACAACGTTTCGGCCGTTGTACGCTCCGGCCTTCTTCAAGTGGTTGGAATGTCGAACTGAATCCTTTATTTCGCTCACTGGGGTAGACTGTTCTAATTCCACGTACCATGTCTATTGGATGTCAGTTATCTCCTGTTATTTCCCTTCTCCAACTTCTCCACTGCCTTGACCAGGTGCTGATTCCTTAAGTTTACGAATTTTCCAATGATGTTCTTTGTCTATGATTTCAAACTGATCCCACAGAGATCAGTGATCATTTTCTCTCCATATGTGGTCAGCTACGCCTGATTTTTCCACTTCCCCTCATGTTACACCTTTTTGGTGTTCTTGAAGCTTTACCTTAAGGGGGCGGCCTGTCTCTCCTTCATATTTTTTCCGCAGCTGCACGGGATGGCGTACTCACACTTTTTAGAATTTCTCGAATCTAGTTTATTTACCTATATTTATCTCAACAATCAATTTCTTTCCGATATACATATTAACGTCATAGTGACTTAACGGATTTTGTAGATAAACTAAACAAAGTCGAATATGAAATATGATTTACATACAAAATGAAAGGAAACAATAGTTTACCATTCTTAGATATCATGTTTCACCGAGTTGACAGCAGTCTTAAACTTGTCCATTTAAAATCATCTAATAAAATAATTTAATAAACTTTTATTCCCATCATAACAAGAAAATAAAATCCGGAATGATCATTGGATTCTTTTTAAGATAATTCGGAATTAGCAGCCCTCAATATTTATACGGATAGGATTAATATATTGAAAATATTTTCAAGACCCTTCAATACCCTATTTTATAAAGTATTTCAAAATAGAAAAGCTGTCCTTCCTGACAGACCCAACGAATCAAAGGAATATAGTAGTCCATCTAGTAACTCTATCACAACTACAAACGAAAATTGTTTTATCTAAACTCAACATAAAATTTGCCACAGCTACATTTAAAAAAAATAACAAACTTAATCAACATAAAACAATCCAAGCCAAAACTTGAAGGAGGAATGTAAACTATCAACTTCGATGATTGTCAGAAAGTATATATAGGAGAAAATTCAAGAATTTAAGTAATAGACTATATGAACACAAAAGGGACGTTTAAAAAAAAAACAATACACAAAACGTAACGGTTGGTCACCCTAACGAAACTGACTACAATTTTGATATAAAGAAATGCTACTTTAATTAAAAAAGAAAATAATTCACAGAGACGAAATTATCTAGAAAGTGCATTAATCGCTAATTTAGACAGTAAATTTACGTCCTGTATCAGAATTCTTGGCATAATTTCTGTTATTATAATGTGGGATAGTTAAAAACAAAGATAATGGAAAGAAAAAGAAATCCAATAGAGATTTAATGGGCTAGATCCTAAAAATTATTTGACAAAAGTTTGAATCTACCAGCATCTCTAGTTCACGAGTATGTGTAGTCACAAAAAAAGTCAACAAAGCCAGTCCGATGAAGTTCTACCGGATGAAAATCTTCACAAATGAACTTTTTTTCCATTTTGTCTTTTTCCAATATATCAATATATATATATATATATATATATATATATATATATATATATATATATTACCAAAATTAAACATTGAATATTGACATTAAATTTCAAGACCATTAAATTTATTTTGCATATGCGATAAATATGGAGTTGCGTTCGAAATTCGATAATATTATAATATTTATTTTAAATTATATTTAAATAATCACATTTTTTACATGAAATAAATTATTTTAATTCAGAGACACACGTGTGTGTATCCCATGTTTGATTTATAAATGTGTTATTTATAACGGATACAAACTTATTATTTTTGTGGGGATAATTATTTAGTGATACATGTCTTACTAATTAACCTATACATGAAAGAAAAGAGGTTGATTCATATTTTTCCCAACTGGAATTGTAACTATGCTCTCCAATTTTCTTTCCGAATCATTACACCACCCTCACATCCAAGCTTAGAGACCCTGCTATTCCCAAACGAGACAAAATATTAAGAAACTGGAAAGTTTCGTTAGAAAATAAGTTAAAATTAGTAAACTTATGTTACGTCCTCATCCATGGCAGTAGATATTGATGAAGAAGATATTTAATGTCCGAGAAATATTATTTTACAGAAGAGTGCTGAGAATCGTATGACTGAACATCTGAGAACGAAAAAGTTTGAAAGAAAACAGAATCAAACTGGAGACTTATACTTAGAATCAAGATCCAACTGATATTTCTAGTAATGAGGAAAGAATTGCCCGGAGAATTTGACGCTCGCAGTATATAGTGAAAACAAAAGGGAAAGGAAAAAGCAGTGGATAACTTACGTAATGAACTTGTGTAAATGGATAGCAAGACAGGGACATCGAGAGATAATGAAAAGAAAAAAAAACTTACTAACAGCTGCTAAGGATTTTAATACGTGCTGAGCCATGATTGTTTATGTCATGGAAGGCATATAAAAAATTAACATGCAGTTTGTTGTGTTGATATGCGTTTAGTTTTTATGTTGTTCTTGAAGTTATATTTTATAAACATTTTGATCCCTTTAAGAAATGGTAGGATATTATATCGATTAATGTCATGAAATAGTAACTACAGATGAAATGTAATGTTCGTTATTTTGCTATAAAATGTATGCTTTCGCGTGCTGGATGTCACCATAAAAACTAAGGAAACTTATTGTTTGCTGAACAAGATCTCCAGGACCAGCTTCATCTAATGCTACGGGAAGTGACGGATGCTGTAATTGGGAATATGTGCTGGGATAAGTTAGAATTTAAAATTAGAACGTTTGCTGAAGATTATATTCGTCGGCCCAATCTAGATAGATTAGCGTCCCAAACGTCTTGTGATCAAAAAGTTGATCGGGCGATTTAATCCCCTGATTGTAGGGACGTAGCTTTGGGTAGATCGAAGTTGGTTTCCTCAAGAAGGATCAAGCTCTGGTAGTTAGGGCTAGGTTAAAAAGAATATCCGTCAGAGGCAATGAATATGGCTGCTGAACTGTGTTCATAAGAAGGTCTGAAATCATCTCAGTGACATATCGCGTGACTGCAAACCCGGACATATTTGAGACTTTTCGTGTATATTCTTTACCAAGGAGCACGGTGTGATCACTGCTCAGTTCGACGACATTTTAGCCGACTTTCTCTGCCTTCAGACATTTGAAGCGTCTGCGTGCGAGGTTCCCATTCCAAAATCGGATATCTGAGAAGATTGAAGCAGGTTGGCCGGGACAAATTTCCTGGATTAGATGGTCTACCCTACGAATTGTGCTTGAGGCAGTTACACGTTTTTGTTCTATTGAAGTAGTGGTCTATACCTCAACGCTTCACCAGGGGTACAATTACGCAAGTTGTTACGCAAGGAAAAGAAAGGTGGGTATGGGATACGTAACTTTCGTTCTTTAACTATAATAATACAGAGTTAAAGAAATTAGCCAAGATCTTAGCCAATCGTTTGGAGGTTGTCCTCAGTAGTCTGATTGGCGCCAACCATACTTGGACTGTGAAGGGCAGGACTATTCATATGATACGCTTGATCATCGAACAAGTCGACGGGAAGTCGCGGGGATCAATTTACATCCGTCCAAAAGATTCGATAGGCTCGACCATTAATTACTGGAAGCTGTCCTTTCGGCGACTGGTTTCGACTTCTGTATACGACTCTCGGTTCGCTGGTGGAAGTGAATGGTGTACGATCGGAGCCTTTCGTTTTGTCTCGCTCCATTCGTCGAAGGGGTCCCCTTTCGCCTTTGCTTTATGTTCTGGTGTTAGAACTTTTTCTGGTCGGAGGTTCAAGAGAAGGCCGAGGTCGCAGTTCGTCTGTAGTCTCGGAGGAAGTATGTACCCCACACATCTAACCGATTCTCTTTTCCGTGCTTCCATTGCCGTCTAGCACACTGATGACATTAGTAAGAATTTTGTTCTCGTGGGGAAGCAACATCTAGAAAGAATAGGTTTAAATGTGAACATACGTATATTAGTTAGGAAATTGATATAATTATAGTCAAGTCAGTCAGAAGTGACAACAAACACCAAAGTGCGAATAGCGTCACAATTATCAGCTTGGAAAAAGGAATCGGTAAGCACCGTTCAAATCCCGGTTTCATAAGTTGCATTCATTTTCGCACCAACACTAATTAGGTAAAGGATGGATTCAATTATTGTCCATCTAGATGGGGGTTAAACAGTAAGGAAATCTGGTCTATATAGGCTTAGGTGGCAGGCAGATCAGGAGAAAAACAACTCTGGATTCAATACCGTAGAGAATGCAGTCAACACTATGTTTACTGAAGAAATTATGGAAATTCACAGATAAAATATATGCGTGGGAGGGGAGACATTATTGCCTACATCGTTAAGGGACAAGACATAAAAAAAAACATAATACAATTTTTTATTTTAAACATTTTACCTCAAGGAAGTCAATGAAGCCACTAAAATGAAAGGCGAGAATAACAGAAAAAGAAAAAAATATTAATAAGAAAGACCAATAAAAGAACGGCAATTAAGATAACAGAAAATAAAGAATGTTTAAATTGCATTTAAATTTTTGAATATCAAAATTAATTGGAAAGCAAGGAGCCGGAAGGAAGATCTACAATTGAGTAGTGCTAGAGAAGAAACGATTAACATAGAACTTACGGTTACGTCTAGCCATTTCAACGATAAAATTATGAGATTTTGCCTGCAATAGTATAGTAGGCTAAAATTCGTAAAGTCTAGGTACCAAAGAGGAAAACTCATCAGAACAATTAACATTTATTTATAGAAAAGGCACAGGGAAACGGCGGGAAAGAGACTGAGACTCAGACGAGATGCCAGGTGAAGACCAATAAAATTGCAGATAGTTTTTGAATTATAAATCTCTAAATCAATGGCAGAAGCACTGTACCAGATTCGACAGCAATATTCAATGCATAGACAAATGGTAAACTTCTAAGATAAATACGGTTAGCAGTAAAATACACTTGTAAATACTGTTTCATTTTTACTTTAGCTGTTTAAGGCTAAGTTGCGTTGTGTCGCGATAAATGTAATCATTAGAATGAATAAAATATCAGCATGCATTTGTTTAATAAATCCTACTTGTAAAGTCACTATTGAAGTACAAGCAACTATACTCTAAATAAATATTTACATTTTCTGTTCGTATTTATACAGCATATTTATACAACATGGATGTTTATCATCGTCGGGTTTATTCAACAATTTAATTACTTCTTTGATGATTGCTTCCTTTATGATAATGTTGATGACTAAATTCGTCACCAAATTGTATATTCAGGATTAGAAGTTTCCAGTTTCAGCAAAACCTGCTCCCGTCATCGTTTCCTTATCGTTGTTTGCGTTTTAGAAGAGTTGGAGTTGAAAGAAGAGAAAGAAAATCAACGTAGAAGAATGTGTCGGTAGCGTAAATTACTTTTTTAAAAATTTTAACTAACATGGTATTAGATGCTGAGAAATGAATAAAATATTCGAAATTAATAGGTGTAATAATAATTACGTGGTTGATATAAATATCTATATATATATATATATATATATATATATATATATATATATATATATATATATATATAGAGAGAGAGAGAGAGAGATGAGAGAATGAGAAATGAGAAGAAAAATGGAAGAGAAAAAACCAAAAAGTGAGTTTTATTGAGGAATTTGAGGGTAACACGTTCAACGCATTTTGTTGCAGTTTAAATTGTTATTTTAATGCAATATCTGATGTTCGCAATATTTACAGCGCCCTCATATTTTTTAATTACACATTGGAAACACTGAAATGTTTTTGGCATTGCTTTCGACATGAGAAAAATACTGAAAAAGAAAGAAAACAGGGAGAGAGAGGGGGAGTAAAGGGGGGTAAAGCGCTACTGTGTACTTTTTATGTGAGAGGTAAAGAGATAGTGATTGAGCAAAGAAAAGAATAAAAGAGAAGCACAGAAATGAAAAAATATTAGAGGCAGAAAGAATGAAAATCAGGAAACGATGACAGAAAGAGAGTAGGTTGATAGCGACAGCAAGAACGGTAGAAAAAGAGGGAGAGAGAAAGAGAGGGAGTAGATAGAGATAAGCAAAAGGAATGAAAGAAAGGGAAACACCGTAAAAAGGACAAGAAAAACGAAAGGAAGCAGAGTGGAAGAACTGTCGAAAGAACGATATCATGGACGAAAGAAAGAAACAAAATTGTGAACAGTAAGAATTGGTCAAGACGAACATCAAAATCGGCAAGAAAAAAGATAAAGAAAAAATGTAAACAAAAGAAAAGGAAATTGACAAAATTAAAGCAGGGAAGGGAGTATGAAAAATAAGTAGAAAAGATTGAGAAAAGAGAAATTTTAAGAAAGGATCAAGAGAAATGAAAATATGCAGAATGAAAGAGAAGGAGAAAAATATTTTTCGGGAATAGTGTTCCTTTCGATGCCATAAAATTAGCTATTAGGGTTAATAGGAAATATGTTGTGGCGTCCAGAGACTGTGTAGAAAAAAACCCCAAAAAAACAAATAAATGTTATTTATGTTAGGAAATACAGAAGCTTTGAACCGATACTTCGAGAACGTTCCCAAGTGTCTCGCATCTGGTTCTCTTATTCGTTTTTATAAAGAAACAGTAAAACATCACAATAATAAGTATTTATTAACATAGATTCAATACACACATATCTATCTATGAGAGATATAAAAAATAATGAACATTAATCGCTCAGCCAAATTTTCCTTGCTGTCGGTTGTTTCATCTCTGATGCAACAATCATCAGGTCGAAGTAATTTCGATTTAAGAAAAATTAATGGAAACGAGAGTGAGAAAGAGAAGGAAAGGGAGGGGAAGTAATCAATGCTGTGTAGCAATTTTTCTCAGACAGGTAGCGATTTTAAGTAACAGAAATGATAAAAAGAAACGAAAGAATAGAAAATTACATTTATAATTTAATAAAAATTCAGTGAAAAAGCCTAATAAGATAAAACAAATATCATCAGTCATATTGACAATATTTTATCATTTTGTTGTCTTTTTATTCCTCGGTCTATTAAATTTGCGCACACAGACACAAATACTCACACACACACACGCATACACACACACATATATATATTTGATGAAAATATAGTTTTAAATATGCGATATTTATAGGTAAAAGTGCTCACTATCAGAGATAGAGCATATGTAAATATTAAAGTAGACATTTAAATCAAAACCAAGCGGCGAACGCCTGTTTCATGATACAAAGCAATAACAATTGAAGCACAAATATTTATTGTAAAATTGTAGAAGTGATTCTAGTAATGGATTGTAATAACAATAATTATAATTGTTATGTTAGTTTGAACTAGAAATTTTGCTGGGGGAGAAAGGAAGTGTAACTGTGGACTGATGCAGCAATGGTAATTGTGGTGTGGTTATTATTATCATCACCGAGTTCCATCTCTATTACTACTGCATCACAATTGCCACTACCGAATCAGTTCACAATTATACTTCCTCTCCTCACCCCAGCAAAATTAGTTCTATTACATGAATATTAATAAGTATTATACATTGGAGTTTCTGCCATTTATGTAAGCGCAATCACCAAAAACAATCAAATAAGCCTTTTAAATAATACCAAAAAGACATTTAACAAAATTAAAAATAACAATTACCTAACAAAGTCTTGCACAGATCCCGTCTTAAAAAGAAAAAAAAACAAAAAAAAATAAAGAAAACCGACGAATAGAAGATGTGTGAACACGCATGCATACGTATATATGTGTGTGTGCGGGAAAACCTCATTCTGCGAACAAAATAGACGAACGGTCTGCGCGTTTACACTATGACTGACGAATGTAATTCGCCACACAATCCAACATTGAATACAGCGACCAATTGTTTATGCATGTACACAACGACACATAGATGCACATATACGTCTAGTCCCACACTATTCATGTATGTCCATGTTTGTGTCAGCTGCGATGCATGAACTTGCGTGTATGTATGTCTGCGTACGTATGAGCGGCGTTCCGAAGTCAATTTTTTTCATTTTTTACCAAAAAAACACAGACATACGCAACCATTTATAAATCCCAAAATGTTTCAGTTTATCTGACGATAGCAAGTAGCGTGAAACCCAGGGTCACAAACTCACATAAATTCAAATATATATATATATATATATATATATATATATATATATATATATATATATATATTGTAATGTAATTTTGTTTTATTTATAAAATGTCTTTCTAGTTGTATGTTTTTTTATATTTTGTTCTCATTCATTATATAAACTTACCTTATCAAGGGACATAATTCGGAACTTCATTGTTCGGCGACGATCATTACATATCATTATTTCAAAATTACTTTTGTATAAACAAAAGAAAATCAGAACTGTTTCTATTTTGTTAGAGAAATTTCAAAATTCCAAATATATAAAGTAGGTTCCTGAATTATTTTCTTTTAAAAAACTTTTTTTTTAATAAAGACATTTAAGTATATTCTAGTGTAGACAGTCTTATGTAGCGGCTCGGATTGAGAAAATCGGAGTGCCGAGTTCGAATTTCACTGCATTCACTTACGTTTGAGAAAAGTACGAATTCATCTTCCCCAATGTATGGCTAAATATCAGGACAGATTGAACCATTTAGCCTTGAGTGGCAACCAGTCTAGGAAAAGAAAAATTCTGAATTCAAACCAGCTTTGAATTGCTCCGATCGCACTACCCTGAAGTGGGTATTCATGCTGCTGGAGGGAGCGCTTATGAATCCAAATTCCCAAAGAAATTTCTACTACGAATTTTCATGTCATTCCGAAATTCGCGATGAGTAAAAACTGATTTACTCGCAAAAAATAGGCAAAACTTTTCCGTGATATAACTTTAGCAAACTGACATTCGTAATGTCATTCACAAGGTGTGACATTTGTTATAATCGACAAAAAAAATATTTATTTTTATCATTTTAAAAGGTGGGTTCCTGTTCATAATATCGATACAATAATAATCAATAATTTAAAACAGCATTAAATTCTTCCATCGAGCATACATGCACTACACTCACTCGCAGATTGACCTGTCACTTACTGCAACACATATCGTACACACATCGACCAGTATATAATGAACAACGAAATTATAATTATCAACATGAGACAAATATTAGTGAATTAATACCAAAGTACTAGACGGCATCTGCTGTAAGGGAAGACATAAGACCCTAGAAGCTATTATTATATAAGATAAACAGGCCATATTAAATAATACATCATTCACCGCAGGAAACGGTATCTCGCATTAAATATGTCATATACAATGATATAATTAATGTGCGCATATATTATATTAGTATAAGAAAAAATACAAATAAATAAAATAATAATAAATAAATTGTATAATTGTATACATTTTCGTTCTCTGATTATATACATACACTCTCTCTCTCTCTCTCTCTCTCTCTCTCTTATATATATATATATATATATATATATATATATATATATATATATATATATATATATATATTCGTTTATTCTTCATTGAAAATAGATTTTTTTGACTAATACAGAAAAAGTATGTTTTTGTACACAGAAATTCAATATATCTTTTGTGGATCAAATTTTCTAAGTCTTCTTTTCTCATTGTGTGCACTGGAAATTTCAATTTTCTCTATCTGATTGTAAATATTTTTATCCTTTTTGTTTGACGTATACTTAATCGTCGCTTACATCATATGTCCCTATTATTCTCAGCAATTTTAAGATTCTGTTTCTATATATTTGTTTTCAGAAAATTCATTTCTCTCTCTATTTTCCTGTAGCTTACATTTCAAAATCCGTAAAAATATAAAAGAAATTGGTGATGACTAAAATTGAAGTATGGTGTTATTTGATTTTTTTGTCCCTGGAATCAATTGCACGACAGGCAATCTATTGTTGCAAGGTCTAACATGAAGATTGTCCTCCGTATTCAACGCTACAGCAACGGACTGTTTATCTGATGTCATATAATTAAGAATATTGGTTTCAAAACTATTGGAACTGATCAGATTGATATAATACGATAATATGATATTTCCAAACGAATAATCTTTGCAGCTTAAAACAAGGAAAGGAATACAGAGAATGTCGGATAAGATAACGGGGAAACATTAAAGTCGGTTTAACGTCAATAGTGTGCAAAAATTACTCAATACCCCTTTAGGGACTCTTCAGGCATCTGACAATAAACTCATCTCCTCCTGAAAGAGAAGTACTGCCTGTGGGAATCCTTGGACTTAATATTATTTGAACCACCTCGAAACAAAAAGACTGAGAAGCTATGGCGACCGCGATTAATGCACCATTTTTTAACCGCGTAAGCAATCGCCAAATAAAGAAATGACCATAAGTTATATACAATGACATCGGCTGCTGAATCATTTTAAAGTTATTATTCAGAGTAATCTTCGTAAGACGGAGGTTTACCAAGAAAGAAAGAAAGAAATAAGGGAAGATAAAAGATTTTAACATTTCCAACCAATATCTCATAAATAATGGACTATTCCGTTTTGATTGCATTGAAAGAGAGGAAACATACAACTCGATTTTCAATGAAAAAATGAAAGAAAGAAAGAAAAAACAAAGAAATAAATGGATGATAGAGGTGTTTCACTGTTGTTTAAGTGAAATAGAAAAAAAGTTTTTTCATTTCTACTCACTTCTTAAAATAACGACTAGTATTCATATTTATATTAGTTATGGCAATATTTTATTAAAGTTGTTAAGCATTTCTATGGATATTTTATTGCCGTAAAATTATTACGAGTCTTCAGAGCGATTCCTAATTTGAACGGGCATTTTGGCATTGTTTAAACGATCCCTGTTAGTGACTGAAAATGAACACATTCCTATGTTGTCTTTCAACGAGTAGCCCGTACAAAAACAATGCTCTTGGAAAAAGCTTTACCAACAGTTCTGTGGGACCTAGTATTGTATCGCATACCCCTCATGAAAAAATATCTTCTCAGTTCTCAAGAATTCCGGACGCCACTACGAAAACAAGAACTCTTAACAAGATGTTTCTTTTCTCTGACAAGATAAGTCCAAAAAATACCATTTCTTTTCCATACTGTTATACTCATAAACGTTTAAATCTTAAATATTTGGTTTCGTTCATTTTTCTTACGTCATTGAATTACCATTTTTTTTTAGCCCTAATTAATTGTCTTTTCAAACAAACATAAACGGGTGGAATACCAACAAACTCTACAGGGACTTATTCAGTCATTTAACTTAAAAGTTAAGAATTAGGATTCATCAGAAGTTTTAAATAAGAAATCCGGGGAATTTTCAGATTTTTCTACTATATGCAATCATCTAGAGTGGAGTGTACACGCGCGAATCAAAATTCATTCACATCCACTTTTTATGCAGTCTCTCTGTTAAGTCTTGCTTCCGGTTCCGGCCAAATATGTAGATTTGTCAAAGATTTCTACAGTTTTCAAAAATGCTCGCTAAGAATGATCACCGGAAATTAATTAGACGCAAAATTTGTTTATGACCCATGTTAAACCATGTTTTTTTTTTTTTCATAAAAGTCTCATTAAGAAGACAGAAATACAATAAAGTAGCACATGTGTCAGAAGATGGCGGATCATTTCAATGCTGATGGTTGCTGTCCTTTAAACGTTTATGGGTGTTTGTTTTGATTCCTTTCATTGTCATCCTCTTTTAATTGCTTCTCACATTCAATATTTTTGTACTTAAAATGATTTCATTTCCTCATGTTTTTTTTTCTTTTTTAAATGTTTTTCTTTTCATTCCTTATTTTTTTTTTTTTATTAATTTTCTCTTGTTTTTATTTTTTACGCATAAATGTACAAATTTCATTCTGCCGTACGGTCATATGACGTTAAAATATTACTTCTCGCAGGAAAAATTAATCAATGTCAAGAATGGTAACTACCTAGATGGGTTACCGTTTGTGATTACCAGGCACTGTAAGGTTGGATGTGCGGATGGTGTAATCGATAACAGCTTGGAATTGAAAAGTTTTTATCTTTAATTATTTTCTCATTTATTCTAATTTTTACGTCTCCTACATTAATTCTTTAGTTTTATAGAATAATGAATGTATCTTCGGCCTATTTCAGATGAGCACCTATTTCTATTAAATATTGTTCAGCAAAGAGAAGCTTACGGCCACAGGTTGAAACACCGATTCCAGTACGAACGCCAAATGTAAGCAAAGTCGAAACTTGTCATGGATGACGGCTTGAGAATAATAGGTGCTGTAAACTTGGATGTGTAGGTGGTGTAATGTATAATGGTTCGGAAATATCCATTTGAAGAGCCGAGTACCAGTTCCAGTTAGGTTCGATATATCCACATACGCGAAAATATATCTTCTGAAACGGTACAAATTCACCTCTTATATTCCAGGTCTGAATTATTTAGAAAGACTGTTACTATTAAATCATTTACTTAAAATATAAACATTTTTCTAGCTTTAAATGATCTGCAAAGGGTTGATAAGCCGTAAAAACAATCACTCAATAATTTCGTTCTCTTTTTGCAAGTTTTCTTTTTGTTCGTTTTCTTTTTTTTTAATGCTTCAATTTTATACTTTCATTGACTTTCCATACTTGATTATTTCAACTTTTCTTTCACATTTCTTTCTGTTGAGGATTTATACCTCAACTGAATGATAAGGTAATTTATGGTGAATGTCAAAGTAAACTAAGGAAGATACTAAGTGATATAATTTAATGTCTCATAAACAAATGTGAGTAAATATTGTTTACTTTGTTTGCCTTTTGTCTTTATTCATATGACACGTTTAGAAATATATTTTTAGTTATATTTGAATTTTTAAACACACACACGCACAAACGCACACATGTGTGTGTGCCTGTGTGGTTGTGCATTTGGGCAGCAATTCTTCTTTTATACAGGTTTCATTGAAGAAGACTGACAAGGCAATCCGATTAATCTTTTTATTAATTTTTTCTTGCATTAGTACAAGTATTTTCTCTTATGGACATAAAGTGTGTATAAACGCTCTAAATGTTCTATGGGTCCAAGCGACTCCGACAAATCTATCAACCATTATCAAGGATATTTTTATTTAACTGAATATGTAGATTAATACACCACACACACACACACACACACACACACACATTTTTATATATATATATAATATATATATATATATAATATAAAATATATATATATATATATATAATATATATATATATATATATAATATAAAGATAGGGATATTCTTTCTGATCACGGTCAGCAAGTTTTGTTCATAGTTGGTGTTACAATTGCTTTCTTGTTTATTATAAAAAGAGTAAAAATATTTGTAAGAATGCAAGAAAAATGTAATGAAATCCTTAATTGCAGTGCCTTGTCAGTCGTCTTCAATTATATATATATATATATATATATATATATATATATATATATATATATATATATATATATATATATATATATATATATTGATGTGGCGGTCTACACCTATGTCAATCAAAATTAAGAAAAAAATTGTTAAATCCTTACTATAAAAAAAGTTTTCGCATGTGAACTTTTAAATATATTTACAAAATATATACTGCTCTTTCACGGAGTCGTTTTGTTTTTACATATTGGTTTCGTTAAAAAATTGTATCATTTCGGAGTTTCTATCTTACTAATTCTTAGGAAATTATTCTAGTTGAGTGATGTGTTACAGACATTAGAGAGAAGATAAATACTAATAAACTGGCCGTATTATAAACAGCTTATAACATATATTGCTTATATTATATATAATAAGGCAAGGTAAAAAATACTATGCCACATAAATTCTAAGCTATAGCTGTAAATACTAGAAAAAATAAACATAGAAAATAAAAAATCTACTTTTAATAATTTGTTGGCATTTTTTCTAGTGTAACTTCAAGGAATTCGTTCACTACCGGTTCCCATAATTCTGTGCAATTACCAAAGCTTTAGTCAATTATTGTCATAATCGAATATTTGATTTCATATTTCTCTTCGGACTTGTAATATGTGGGTAGGAAAATGGATATTCCATATGTTGAACACCCCAAGTGTAGTTTTATTAAGGACAATGGGAGTTTCACTCTCAGTGAGCTAGTACAATCCCCCGTCCATATCCTGCACAGATCAATCGGTTTCTGTGCAGTCACTGCCCAATCTCCATCAAATATACTGATAGTAAATGGTTTGGCAATTTTATTATTCACCTCTCTATTGTCCTTAAATTGTTTGAGTATACATAGCCTGTGGTTACCTTTCACATCTATTGGACTTAGTGTATCTACATGTTCCCAAAACATTATTCCAACACTCCCTTTCTTCATCTGCTGTCAATTGAATAAATTTCGTTCTAGCTGAATTCAAAGATACATACTCTGTCTCAATCTGGTATCTAGCCACAGATCCTAAGCCCCAATGTACTTAGGGGTAGAGAGTAAGTAAATTTATCATTTGATATATTCCAAAAATATTTTCCTTGTCTAACAGCAGAATAGACATCACGACCAACAATTTCTTATCTTCAAACAAAGTAACGCAACATAGTGTATTGTGATATTCTTATAATTCCTTGGAGAGGTCCACCAGCAACCTCAAGTAATGGGATAACTAATTCTGTAACTTTAATAACAATCCCTTTAAGTGCCCAGGCGTCTTAATCATAACATATTCAATTGGGCTCTCACATGCTCTAATAAAATAACCAGGGATTGACTAGACTGTCGCACCTTATTAGTAATGGTCCTATGAAAACTAAAAAATATGTCCCACTCGTCATAAATACACTGGACACTATTGTTGAAAAGGATAGATATGCTGTTTAAGCACTTGTGATTAGTGGAGTTATTTACCTACGTACGCCTGATGCGTAATTTGCTTTAAGAATTTTTAAGTGATCTTTTGATTTTATAGGTTCTCTTTTGAAACTTTTACATATGTCAGTTTTCTTTTAGTTTTGTGTACTTGTTTTTTACTTGTTCATTTTTCTTATTTTCAATTTTATTTTCTTTACATTATTTCACTTTTTTGTGTTTTGCCCACATCTCAATTGGATTTTCCTTTTAGTATTTGTTTAGATGAGAGCTGTAAATGGGACGTCTATTGAGAATCCCCGCAAATTCCCAAATACTCCAGGTGTTATTACTTGGGAACTACCTCAATGTTTGGTGGCACATTTTTGAGTGTAAAAAGACATTCCCTAACATAAGAATGTTCCAATTAGAAATTACCTATTTAAAATAATGGCATTTTTGAGCTGAGAGGATCCCTGTTTTACTCCATCCCTCTCTATATAGCTCACGCAAACTAACCTATCCCATGGACTTCTGCGGAAAATCCTAGAAGAACGAATAACGTCTGAGTTAGGTAAAGGGAGTCTAGGACAATCTGTCCTAGACGCAGATTTCAGCTCGGTATGTGAGTAGGTTAACTGTAGTTCTGTTTTTTTTTCTTTTCAGAATTAAAAGATGTCAATTAACATAGGCAGCCTCAATAGGAAGGGCTTGAGAGATCGGGGTACGTCTGCCGCCTGATTCGTGACTTCTTTTCGTTCGGAGTGGATGTCGCCGCGATCCAAGAGACCCACTTTGTTTGCAGCCTTGATGCGAATTTGCTGTCTATTCAGGATATTGGGACCGATAGGCCAAAGGAGTTTCTTTGCTGTTTAGCCGTACCCTGGATGCGAAGGTGGACTTTGTTCATGTCAGTGCCGAGGGCCGTTTGACGGTGGCTGATATTGCAATGGAAAGCGGTTCGTTTTGAGTCATTGTGTTTCATGCGCCCAGGAGAAGCGGGTCTCTTTTTTTCGGCAGTTAGAACCGTTCCTGGTGGATTCAACGCGCCTAGTCTTAGTGGGGGACTGGAATGTTATCATGGACTCCAAGTTAATGAGTCAGGGAGCTAGCAGGAGGTCGAGCGATCGTAGTTTGGTTGATTTTAACGACGATTTGTGTCTCGTCAATAGATACCGGGTAGATCGCTCCGTTAGGGAAGATGTGGACGTGGGCTCTTAATTAATCAGATGATTAGCTAGATGGATAGAATGTTAGTTAGAGGAGCCGTTGCAGATTAACTAGATTGTCCCACGTTCCACTGTTTACGCTATTGGGACCACACATTTGTTTGTGCCCGGGTGACTTTGGATTGTCTGCCTAGAATGGCTGGCTCCTGAAAGTTCAATCTGTCTTTACAGGACAGGCGGGACTTCCAGGAACAGTTAATCTGTGTAGTTCAGCGGAATTAGTGGGGACGCTTATCGGGAATAGGTGCTTGAAAAGACTTAAATATAGGATTAGGTCATTCACCACCGAGTTTAGCGAACTGAGGCGCTATATAAGGCTAAGAAAGTGAAGGCTCTTAAGGATAGTCTTTGCCGAGCGGTGGTTGGGTGTATTCCTTAGAGATAGCTTTAGCTAAGGAGGCGCTGCAGCATTTGGCTAGCAAGCAATACATTGGTTATGTAATTAGACATAACTTAGGCAATGTGTCTTCCGAAGATGTGAATATGGGCAGAAAAATTGCGCAAGGAAGGGCTCCGGTTGTTACATTAATTAGGTCAAAACCCCGAGAGGACTACACTTCGGACCACTGACGATATGTGCATGGCGTTTCGGCGTTATTTGTGGAGCCGGTTTATCAAGGAGACTGGTCTCCGTGACGAGGAGTTTCATAGCTATTTGGCTGATTTTCCTCGCCTTTTGCCAAGTGAAGCGGCTAACTACGCGGAGGGGGGATACCGGAGGGCAAAGTATACGTGGCATTGAAGAATGTTGGCAGAGACAAGTCGCCCGGTCTAGATGGTTTTCTTTATGAATTGTACCAGAGGCTGTCGCACATCTTTATCCCGATTTTAACTGTCACACCTACTTTCGCCTGCTGAGGGAGAGGGCGTGCAGTCCGGCCCTACGTGGAATCGCCGTTCCTGGAGGGTCTCGACCCAGGGTTTCTGCGTCCGCCGATGACATATCTGCTTTTGTGTTGTCCCGCTGCGACATTGAGGCGGTACTGAAGGCGCTTGATCGGTACTTCCAGATAGAGAAAAACTTGTCTGAAATAAGAGCAAACTCGATGCTGCCGGTCAACTTTGGCGTCGACGGAGGTGGAGCCGTGCCACTTACGTTTTTTCACTTGTCCTTTATCGATTGTTCGCACTTACTCTCTATAATGACCATAGGAAAACGCTCGAGCGCTCACTATTCTCTGTTTTGTGAAGGGGACGCAAGCATCAGGTCGACAGAGAAGTATGTGCACAAAGTCCGTGTCCAGTGGAGGATGGGAATGCCACATATGGTGAGCCGCAAACTCGTCTCGAGCATCGACAGGAGATTTGATTATAGGGTGGGGTTTGTTAGGGATGCATTCCCTTGCCTTACTATCAGTACCACCATCTCGCGGATTGAACGCCGTTGTAAACCGTTTCCGAACAGATCGTGCTCATTTGTCACGCATGCGCGTGTGACAATGTGTCACCCCCGTGTTCTGGGATGGGGAAACGAATGGTGTTTCTCACGCTGCTGGCTCGAATGGTGATTTAGACGCCGTGACAGGAGGAAGTCTTGCGAGGCAACCGTCTTTCTCATCAGGATCTAATCCGATTCTTTGAGTATCAGCTCATCATGAATATTAGAACTGATAGAAAACGCTTGCATTCGACAGTCTTCAGCGAAAGTTGGGTGGCTTAATCGTCAATATATGATTCGCATTCGGTTTCCTAGATCGAATGTGTGGTGAATCGGATGAGGAGTGCGCCTTTTGGAAGGAAGACGCCAGTAAAACTTTCCCATCCCTGAGAAGTGTGCACTCGAGCGAGGAGGAGGCCGAGCCGAATTCTCCTTCTATCGTGAATGTCGTATTGCACTGAAACGCCTCGTAGGCCATTATATCAAGTGTTAGTCTTGGAGGACGTTCGTCATGAGCTGATTGACGAGCTCGGTCTTACGAAGCAGGAGGTTCGATCAACATTGCCTTGCCCCCCCCCACCGGGTTGAATTGCCTAAATAATGATGAGGCGTATCACACCTAGCTGATTCGTGGGGCCTTCTGGGTCGCCAAAAGGCAGTGTTTAGCGGAATTGGAGAAATCTCCAAACTGCCGTCGCTCTAGTGAAGAAAGCGAGACCATTGGTCCCGTCTTCTTCCATTGCAAGGTGGTGGCGCCGTCGTGCAGGTTTGTTGCAGGTCTCATGGTTCGCATGCTACAAGGAAAGTTCGTTGTCTTTGAGGATGTGGTGCCGCAGATGACGAAGGCTGAATAATATGTTGTTTTTTTTTGCTTACTAGGTGTTATGAGAGTCGTGATTTGGACAACGGGTAAGAAAGAATTCTATGAGGGCGAGAAGTTCACTCCTTTCCAACTGATCTTGTTCTTTAATCATCAGTATGTGTTCAAATCTATCAAAAAGAACACCAACTATTCAGAACTTATTATCATTTGGCTAGTTTCTTTTTTTTTTTTTTTTTTGTTGTTTCCAAGCTCTTGATATCATCATCAACTACAGTAGTACCAGTCCCCTTGTAGCAGTTATTCCTGCAAAGGCACAAATATTCTTTGTTCTTACTCAACTCACCTCTCATGGTTTTGTTTATTCCGGAATGCTCTTTGAACTTTCGTCTCTTAGTTATTGTAATTATTTCCATACAATAGCTCCTAGAAAAATTGGAAACATAACCATTATTGCTCATCCAATAACAGTTAGAACAATATATCTACCTATAATGCATCAGAAGTTATATAAATAGTCAAATCTATGCATGTGCGGCCTGACCATTAAGCATGAAATAAAACTGATGTCGCTGGTTGTAGAACTCAATATTCGAGGAGGATATAATTCCAGGGAGAGCTCAATGTAGACTGCATATCATTATAATGATAATAAAAAAAACGGAAACTTTAATTATCCATTTCATTTATAATTTTTATTTCATGAACACCGAGATGTTCAGCTCATCAGAACGACAACCTCCTCCACAAATAAAGAAAGTCCACCAGGCGTAGTAAAGAGGGAATGTGAGAGAAAAGCAGCAAACCGTATCAGCCAGAGTAACATTCAAACTAAAGTTAAAATCCAAAAAAATTGTAGTGTACATTCATAGTTGAGGAAACCGATCATTACTAACCCCAAACTCTAAGACCTGTCTTTACCAAACCCCTTTTCTCTCACATTCCCTACCCACTACCAAGCTAAAGTGTTCGTCCGGTGTAATTTCAACATGTGCGAACAAGGTTTTCTTTCCGTTGAGATGAACATCTCGATGTTCATGAAATAAAAACTATAAACGAAATAAAAATTAATGTCTCCGTCTTCTTCTTCTTAAACTTATTATTATAATACTAACAGCATGGCCCGGCGTTGCCCCTGCTTGATTCAAAAAACGTACGATTCATACAGCAATCACTATCACTTGACTTAAAATATTTTGCCGATCATTGCATTTAAAGCAGTGCCCTTTGCTGTGCTGATGTTGCTACATGCCTTACTTCTTGCCTATCTCACACTCCGAATTTTTTCTAAGTTCTATACTAAACATTAAATCTGTTACGAAAAGAGAACTAAACAAAATGAACACAAAACGATCAGCTTTAAAAAAGGAATCGTAACTGGGAAAACCGAATGAAAAAACGATGTTAAAAACAAATATTTTTTCACACCCAACCAAGTTTCCTGAAATATTGAGACTGGTCATACTACTTGGGTGGGGTTGTTGTTGCCCTTGTTTTGTTGACCCGGTATTTTGGAAATTATACATAGATCCGATTTATGTTCAAATAAAAAGAGCTCAAAAGTGTATAACAACACGAAGTCAACTGCACAGAGTCCAAAATGAGGTTAAAAGCTTAGATGTACCGGGTCGCGTAGTGCAGGCGAGACATTCAACATAAAACCCCCAAAATCTGTATCACCCGTGAGTTAATCGGTGCTTTTACAAAGTTTGATTCCCAAATAAAAAATCGGGCTCCGGCATGACACAATGACGTAAATTGAAAATTCGGATCTGTGATGCGGCCTGGGAGAAAGAACAAAGTGTAAAGAAATTGGAATTGGACTGCTTAAGGCATAGTCAACACGGAGGTTTGTATCGATTTTTGAGTCACGGCGGGGTCACACGGCATTTTATGCAAGGCACCTTTAAGTGGGCCGCGTAGGAATTTTAGAATGTAATCTACCCAAATACCTGAGTACCAGCCGATTTACCAATTTTTAGAAAGTCTGAGTCCAAATTGAATATCTGTCTCCGTTACGAATTGACGCCGTAAATGTAAGAAGTTGAATCGACATTTGACGTTAATTGCAGCCTGGGCGTGAAAAGAAGTCAAAAACTGACAGCCGATGTCATGGTCGAACCGGAGCTTTTTATCTATTTTTTGCTGAACGTCGAATGGAAGATGCAGTGGCGTCGGCTGCATTGCGAGTAGCTTTTCGATGCGGGCTCTGTCTAGACCGCAGAAGCGCTTGCGATGAAGCCGCTGTTTTTGTTTTCTTGGAAGCGTTTAAGTAGTTTCCTCTTACTTTTTAACAAATATCTGTAAACTGATTTTCATTACAAACGGTAGTTACGCTCAGCAAGCGTTTCATGTGACAAAACATACTGCCTCCGTTGAGATTGACTGGAAAACCTCAAAGAGGCCTCTACCTTGGTTTCCGCCTCCCGCTTTCTCTTTGCCGCAGAGGCTCTTTTAGAACGCCTGCTAAGGTTGCCTCACCATGGTATTTTGGCACGTTTACCTAAGCCACCGGGTCGGTTATCTCCACGGCACGCAGAAGAGTGTAAAGCAGAGGTTGAAGTAGACGCCAGTCGCTTCTCCCCCAAGGAGGCGCACTCAATGTAAACTTGCTCCCGTTACCCGTTAGCAGTTTAGGCTTTTTTTAGAACGCCTGCTAAGGTTGCTTCGCGTGGGTGTTTTTGCAGCCTTTGCAGAGCTGCCGGGTTGGTCATCGCCACGGCACGAAGAAGATTCCAAAGCAGAGGTTGAAGAAGACGCTATATGATCATTTGTAAACCGAGTGCTCCTCCGCAGTCGCCTGTTCTGTTTGGGTAAGGTTAACGATATTAGGGGTCGTCAGTTGCTGATGTGCGGATGTTCGTCGTGTAGAAGCCATTTGAAGGGTTGTAGAAATGCTCCATTAGAATGCAAATAGAAGTTGATGCCGAAGCTGAAGCGGTACAACCTCGTTGTATACGAAAACTAAAAATGCAGTGGAGCGGTATGGAAAAAGCTTCTCCTGGCTATGGGCCGTGCTTTCTGGCTGCACGACAACGTCGCTGTAGGAAGAGGTTACCCAACCCAAACTTTGAAGCGTTGAGGTGTACTGGGCCGCGTAGTAAAGGCAGAAGACAAGTAACTTGCGACTGCAGTTAACTGTCTAATAGCACAACTGAACTACGAAATGGTAGAAATAGGTATGTAACGCTAAGATGGACTGGGCTATGCACTAGGGGCAGCACGCGGAGATAACATGGGTAATGCAGACGTTAAGCAAATAGGTAACTTGCGGTAACAGGAAGCTCTCAATTAATCCAAGGACAGATGCGTTAATGGCGATAAAATCATGAGGTTTAAAGGGAGCGTGACATGTCATTGATCGGTTTTAGCCTGGACAAGGCCATGATTTAGACCAATGAATGAGCTTACAAAAAATGGAAAATGCTAGCGCGCATTCACGCACGAGCGCATGATTTGGCAAGCGCAAGGCTTGGTCGTAAACGGGGTCAAGTTTCCTGCTGCATATGCAGCTCTGCCCTAACGCAGGTGATGCCGTCAATGAGAATGCAAGGAGCTGCAATGAAGCGTTTGCTCGTTTGATTTGTGCCGCTAACCGTTTGCCGGCATTAGCTTTAAAATGGATTGGGAGGAAGCCTTGCTGTTTTATCGAAAAAACTCCTCGTCAGGTCTAGGATGCGGCCTGAGCTAGGGGAAAGGGTTTAAAGAATTGGAAAATGGACTGCTGAGGGCGCAACCATTTTCACTCAGCACGTATGCGGGTTTTTTTTTTTTTTATTAAAGACGGGTTTAAAGGAAGTGAATATTTTGGTAAGATGCGACGATTAAATGAAAAGTGTTCACAAAGTCGAATATGTCATTTGTGGCTCACAGTCAGACCTCGTAGCGGGGATAAAATAGCAGAATTTCAATGGCCCTGCAACCATTCCAGAATTAGAGGTCAAATGTTTTTTTCTACTCCACTGCACGCACTGACCTGTTTCTTCCCGCGCATATCGTGACCTTAAATTAATCTGCATTTAAGAAATACCCAACCGGAATAACATTTTTAAGGGTTGGCCGATTGTCGATTTGCACTGTGTTTGTGAGGCGCTCAGAGTTGAAAATTCACATGGTGACTCCCAATGGCCTCCTCATGAATCTGGTCGGTATTCGCTAGAAACAGACATGTGGGTCAGGCGAAATCTCGGCGTATCTGTTTTTGGGTTTTATCAATTTTCGGCGCTGTTTAGGGGTTCGTGGTCAGGAAAATTCTGGACAAAACTTCTAATGTTAGACTCTAAGAGGGTTTCAAATTTAGTTGAAATGCGATCCTTCCTTCCTGTAAGCAGATTTTTTCGATTATCGATTTTTTCGTTAATCGATTTTTCGGAACCTGAGTCCGAACTCAAAAATCGGGCTCCGTTATGTCCTTGTAACAACGCCCACGACAGACACACAGACAGACAACATGAGAAATATAGATAGATAGATAGATAGATAGATACTATCTAGCATACAAAATTAATGAGAGGAAGTGAAACGGTAGAGAAAGAGAAGATAGCTGACTGTGTTTAGTAGAGAAAAAAGGAGCCACATTTAAGAATGTTCCGGAGAATCAAGAGAGTTCACAAAAGGAGATGTTCCCAAATATAAATGAATGTGGACACAAGTGTCCTTCCTAAGTATAGAAAGATGAATATAGAGAGAGAGAGTGCTAAAATAAAGATGCGATTTGTCACCGGATCATTTTTAATTTGTTTTTAATCAATTCACCCAAACATGACCGTTAAACCAATAAAACACAAGGGGATGCTGGGAAGGAAAGAGAAGAGAAAGTCTTTAATAGGAACCGGGAACTGAATAATAGTATAAAATTAAGTGTTTAGGAGAAGACGTTGGAAGTGAGGTTTTGAAGTAGATTTTAGAATGAACTGGAGACCCAGTCCTAAAACGGAAAAATAGGGTAAACTTCTTCTCTTCTTCAAAAGACATGGGAGAAGTGTGAACGGAAAACATCTACTCTTATTACCGGAGCAATTATACGATCCAAAGAAAACTAGAAGAGCTACCAGTCGGGCATAATCTTAACAATATGAGAGACGTAGATGACACTATTTTAATGGCAGACTCAGAAGGAAAACTGAACCCTTGAACTATTAGATAAGATAGTAAGCGATTAGATGAGTGACTGATTTTCTTAGCAACATATCAGCAATTATAGGGGTTATTTAATGCCGGAATCTAAATATATTCATTGCAATTTGTATGGCAATAATTACAAATATTTTGGACATAATTTTGACAAAATTCTGGAAAGCATAAAAAGGAAAGAATACTTGGAGAATTTAACACTCTGAGGACATACTGAAGATAAGAGAAGCAGTGGGGAAACAGTGAATAACACCTTTAATACGTTTAGGCGAATGATTGTCAGGACAGGGTGAGAGCAATATACTAATGTGTCAAACGTTGCTTAGAGCTACAATGGTATGGACGTTGTGAGAACGATAATTACGTGACATAAAAGGGAGTGTCATGGAAAACTGGTACATCAACATCATTTCCTACTTCCATTTCTCTTTCTAACAACATAAGGAGAGTACACACACACACACACACACACACACACAACAGAGACACACACACACATATATATATATATATATATGATGTCATAGCAAAATTGTCCAAATCGTATAACAGCGTAATTGTTCATCCCACAAAATGTTTATTATCTAAAAAATTCTCAACTAAGAGAGTTTCTTTTTTTCTAGTTTTCAGGTAAGATGTTTAGCCATCTTGACAGCATTTTCTTAAGAATTACTGGAAAACATTTTGAGTAATTCAGCTAGAAAGAGAACAGGTTAAAATCGTTTTGTATCAGACACACTGTCTTCCCAACTGAGCAATGGTGATGGAAAAAGTTCATTCCGGCCTTCAGTAATGGTTTCAATCTTTAACGTCCATTCAAGAATCGTCAAGAGAACGGTTATTCAGTTTTTTTTTTGAAAAAGGCTACAGTAGAAAAGAAAACTGGACCAGGATGTCACAACAGGAAGAGGGATCATCATCTCAACTTAGAGATATAGAGAGCAATGAGAAAAGATCCAAATCAATTCATGAGGTGTTTGGCTTGTGAGACAAGAATTTCAGTTATGACAGTTCAAATAGCAGTTAAAAAATACTTGAAAATGATATCGTACGTGAAACCTGTGAGGCGACTTGTTACACCAGGACATAAAGTTAGAAGATTAGAGAGGGTGAAGATCATCTTGATCAAGTTGGAAAATGATCCTGAAATAATATATATTGATTTCATTTTTATTTTAAATTTTCATGAGTTTCAGATCCTTAGCAAAGATTAATTAATGATTAACATATCATTTTCATTTATGATGGATTTCATTACAATTCTTCTGTTAAGCTTGGAAATAATTATACATTCTTTTTGTTCAAAGTATAGCCAATACTGTTATCAAATCCTCGGATAATTCCAGGAAGATATCTTTAATCATTTCTAAGATAGAATGGTTTAAAGCTTAATCTAACAATTAAACATTTTTGTTGTTACACACGATATATATATATATATATATATATATATATATATATATATATATATATATAGAGAGAGAGAGAGAGAGAGAGAGAAAGATACAGAGTGTGAGAGAGAAATAGATAGATAGATATAGTTATAACTGAATAAAGAAAAAAGGAAACTAATCTTAGCCGATGCATTTCGCCCTCTGACGGATTTAAAAAGGCAAATGCGGGCAGCTTTGCTAAACGTGCCAAAATACCATGGCGAGGCAACCATAGCAAGCTTTCTAAAAGTGCCTCTGCGGCAAAGTGAAAGCGGGAGGAGTATACCCAGGTAGACACCTCTCTGAGGCTTTCCAGTCAGTCTCAACGGAGGTAGTATGTTTTGTCACATGAAACAATTGGTGTGCGTAACTACCGTTTGTACTGCAAATCAGTTTACACATATTCGTTGAAAAGTAAGAGGAAACTACCAGAACTCTTTCAAGACAACAAAAAAAAAAACGGCTTCATCACAAGCGCTTTTGCGGTCGAGACTGAGCCCGCATTGAAAAACTACTCACAATGCAGCCGACGCCGCTGCAACTTCTATACGACGGTACCAGGTTACCACGGCTGAGAAAACTGCACGCCATGCAGCCGACGCTGCTGCAACTTCTGCTGCAAGAGACAAACAGCTATGTCCTCAGTTTGAAGTATGCTCTCGAAGAAAACACTTCCTCTGATATCATTACTGTAATTGATGCTGACAAACGGCCTCCGGGAGAGCACGAACGACGTTATAATGATTTCGCAAGTAACGAAGTTTCCGACATTGTCAGCGGTGATCAGCACAACAGACATGAAATTGTTATCGAATCGCGCGGCAGTGGGCTCCGAATAATCAGTGAAACGCTCCGGTCTTACGATGCACTGCAATACCCACTTCTCTTCCCTTACGGAGAAGATGGGTACCACTTTGGCATTCTGTAAAATGGGTCCACTTTAAAAACAATGTCTTGCAGGGCTTTCTACGCCTACCAATTGATGATACATGACGGTGCATTCAATCATCTTCATTGAAGTCGCCAATTTTTCCATCATTTCATAGTAGACATAGCTGCTAAGATGGAATCCGAAAGACACTGTTGCATCAGATTGAATCAGACCAATTTGCGCTGCGACTCTTACATTCACGTCCCTGATGCTTTACGAAACGACGCTGATCCACGCAATATAGCCAAGATGTGCATACTACTTGCAACATTCACAGGCAGTCCAAGATACATGCACGCGAGGATGCAAGTCGCGATGATATACGTTCCTAAGTACGGCCGACTAGACCTATTCATAACTTTCACGTGTAACAGAAAATGGTACGCAATTGCTAAATAAATTATGCCAGGGCAATCGGCTTACGACCGACCAGACCTTATTGCGCGTATTTACCATCTGAAGTTGGGAAAGTTAATGGATGTGATTACAAAGGGCAAGATTTTTTTGACTGTTTGCTGTCGCGTGCACACTATTGAGTGGCAGAAACGCGGCCTGCCTCACGCACATATACTAATTTGGCTGTACGACAAGATTGAGGCCACAGAAATCGATCATCATATTTCTGCTGAAATTCTTGATCCTTCAATGCGCACATCAATGTTGAATATTGCCATTTAGTTCGGTCCATAAAGTATGTATTCAATTACATCAACAAATGGACTGATGCTGCAATGTTTGGTAATAGGGCATGAAGGTTCCATGAACGAAATCTAGGACTTCCTTGCAGAGCGCGTCATTAGCAGCATAGAGGGCCCTTGGCACATATTCAGCTTCCCCATCCACGAACGCTTCCCAGCCATCTTCCAGCTTGCAGTGCACCTAGAAAACGGCGTACTTCGTTATTTTTCTGCCGGTACAGCAATGGATGGGTTGCGTGTAACAAAGACAATAACGCTTACAGCGTCCTCCAAACTTTCTTTGTAAACAGGATGAATTGCTTCGACTCTTCTGTACTCAGACGTAACCACGTGTGTGGACAAATATGACACCTGGGCAGGGCGGAGTGGGGAGGTGCAGGGTAACTTCGAGGGGCTATCCAGATGTCAAAAGAAACGCCACGCGTGGAAGGGTATTAACGGTCCCCACTGTGACAGGAATGTTTTTTTCTTGCGACTCTTTTTGCACGAAGTTAGTGGTCAAACGAGCTACAATAAATTACGGACTGATTAATGGAGTTTTATTGGCCCAAGGAGAAACACAGTCATTCACTGGTGTACATTTAGAGAGCAATGTTTCACACAGCCAATTTTTAAGTAGATCAAAAAAGCTAAAAATGTGGTCTACATTGAAGCCCTCAGCGAGTGATATACGCAAACTCCATTCCATTTTTCATTTCCATACTTCGAATTGAGCACCATATTAACGACTACTAGAATCAATCATATCATCATTCCACCAAAACAAGGGTGTACATCTTAGACTTCGGCCTGCAAGAGTCCGCTTTGAGAGCAAGAAAAGACCCGCAGTCCCAGAAGCAGACTAAAATGCGACTATCAGAGGTCGCTTAAAGCAAACCCTCACGCAGGCCTCGCATTCACAAGAGGAGCGTGCCACCTGCTTGCCCGGGAAAGCTGCCTACAGCTTGTTCGAACGTAGAAACCCGGCCCACGAAAATCAGGGATAGAGACCTTACGATGGCCCTTCCCGGGCCTCTGCAAAGCAAGGCTCTGTGAACCGCCGTAGGCAGTGAAGTAGAAACGCCCCACGCCATTAAACATTACCGGCGGCCAGTCATCCAGGACCTTTTCCTAGGCGAGGACCACGCAACCCATCCGCAACTGAACGTCTTAAAACCAAAAAATCAGGCTTAACTTCGGTGGTTATTCAACTTCAAGCTGCCGTCCCTGACGCAAATCAAGCCTTGTTGCGCCTAGAAACCCCAACTTACCTCCGCAGTTCCTTGAAATCCCTTCCTTCCCACCTGAATTGCAAAGGCTGGTGAACAGGCCGTAGTTTTACATGGGAGCAAGCCCACGCATTTCTTCAAAAGCCTCTTCACGTTCACCATCGTCATGGGCGACCTTTGGTTTCCTTATGGCAGGTTACAGGCACCCCTTCCGGTGCACCCCGTCTTAAGCTTATTGGCAAGGCCCAACGTTTTATGTTGGGATGGGACACTTGACAACAGTTTGCCTACTGCCCCAAATATCGGACCTTGTTTTCGAATCATCGAAAATGCTGCCTACGTACAAGGGACGCCTCAAGAAGCAACGTGTGACCCACCTCACAGGTTTTCCTCCCAACATGAAGCCGCCCGTATTCCCTAAAAGGGAAACTTAAATTTTAAGGCAGATTTTGACCTGTTAATGTGCGACATTTTATGGCAAAAAGGGTTCGGGCCGATTAGTTTTCCTTTCCTTGCCTCTTCAAAAATGATCCGTACGAATTTAGTAGATCCCTGTGATTCATTCCTACGAATTATGTAAACTTTCTAATTTAAAATTTTATTACAAAAAAAGGGCAACATATTTAGAATTAAATCTTGAACATTTTCCCTGTTTTAAAATATTTAATGTCATTAAAGTGGTTAATTCCATCGTCATTAAATACTATATGTAGTAAAGAATATGTTTATTAGGGGAAAAAACAACAAAATAATGGCGCCGTACCTCACGGCTAACTTTTTGGCGTGTTTTTCTATACCAGAGCATCAAGAATCCACGCTAAGGCATTGAACGCAGGGTTATTCCTGAAACGAACAGACTTTTAATTGCCCAAGATTCCAATTATTCCATCCCAATTTGGGAACAATTGGATCAAGAATGGGACGGTAGCATAGGATAGCTTTGTTGGGCTGCACGTCATTAAAAAGAAGGAAAATTAAAAATTAAAAAAACGAATTCATGTTTTATTTGATTCTCAAAAAAAAAGGGTTTTAATTTAAAAAAAAAAAAAAAAAAAAAAAAAAAAAAAAAAAAAAAAAAAAAAAAAAAAAAAAAAAAAAAATGGGGAAAGGATTTAGGCAGTGGGAAAAACGGGAATTTAAATTGGGCAAGGGAAATCAAAAAATATTTTTGGTAAAAATCTTTACTTTGTGGGGTAAAACGGGAGTGGGTTTCAGGTATTTTCCCGAGGGTTAAT
>CAHIKZ030003904.1:37500-54790 GCA_903632075.3 Acanthosepion pharaonis | reverse complement strand
AGGGAAAAAAAAAGATTGGGTTATAAATTTTAAAGGGGTTTTTAGGATTGCCCGGAAAACCCTTTTTTTAAAAAAAGATCTTTTCCCTTTTTTCGCTTCCTTTTGTTGAAGACGTTTTAATTATGTGTCTATAAATACAAGTCAGAGACTATTTAATAAATATATATATATATATGGTCAATTCTGTTTCCACTTCATGCTAAACCCTTTTGCAAGGGACATAAATCTATCTCCCTCTACTAATAGGGTAAATAGTAGGACAAACTGAGCTCTCTTATAAAGTGGTGATCAGTCAAGAAGAAGGAAAACTGAATTCAAACCAGAAAAGGATTATTTGGAGCTTTCATAGCACAAACAGTGCAACATTTCTATGTTGATTTATTTTCTATAGTAAAATTTTGGTTCTACATATGCCTTCATCACTCTAACCAAATTAGATGTGTGGTTTCAGGCTGGCAGTTCAGTTATAAACTCAACAGTTGGACCATGTGGGAAAAATGAAATAAAACAAATAAAATAATAAAGAATAAAAAAATTTTTTCATTTTCATTTTTTCCATGATGCAAGTTTGAAAAGAAAACCGGATAGGGTTTCTGGTCACATGTGTGATTTTATGACCCCACTTTCAGAAAGGACAGAATCTTTCTTTTTTCCAATTCCAACAAGATTGTTCTGACATGTTTTCAGCAACCCTACTCATGAAGTAGAGATTCAACTATTTTAACTCAATATGAGACTAACTTGAGCTCAACCAAACTCATTTTTATCCTTACTTCCCATAAATAATTTCTGAACCAAAAGGAAAATGGACATACTCAAGAGACATTTAACTTTGTTTCAATACAGTCAACATATAAGAAATAAGTGTCTATGGCAGAAAAACAAGTTTTTTTTTTATTTTTCTATCATTTTGTTTATATAGTGAACACGCACCTTCATATAAAAAAAATAAACAATAAACCCACAAGCTTGTTAACATTCAGAACCATCTTACATCAAAATCACTGGGAAAGTCTAACCATATCCCTATATACACAGACATAACTGAATGTATAACAAGTAGATTTTGCCTCCTAAAAAAAAAAATTTCTTTTTAGTTAAATTAGGAATTGAATTGCACACCAATGGCTTAAACTTAAATTTTATTGATTTTCATTATTATAACAAGTTAACCTTTGCCATAGAAAAATGACAAATATACAGAATTAATATTTGATCTTTTTTTCTTGCATGTCATGTCCCTTCAAACATGAGTATTGAATTATTTCCTACAAGTTCCTTCATTTATAGTTATTAATAACATTTGTTTATTCACTATCACTCTCAGTCCCTATTCTGCCATTCATTCACACAAACTTGTCAGGTAGTTTGGAACAGGTCTTCAATTGTAGGATTTTTGTAAAGAAACACTTGCAACATCAGAAGGATATGTTTCACAAAATTTGTTGATTTCAAGATAGCATTTGATTGTGTATGGCATGACAGTCCAACTTAAAATCAATTCATATTAGATATCAAATTTACTGTAGATAAATAAAATTTTCAATATCCAAAGATCACATTAGACTCTTGTATAAAGAATACCACCAAGCGTAGTTCTTCTAGGAAAACAAATGAGAGGATTCTTCATTAAACTCTCAATATGAGACAGGGGTAATTACAAACATTCATTGTTCAACCTATTTCTAGAAAAATCATGCAGGAGACCTTGAACGACCATAATCTTTCAATCATTATCAGTGGCAACATGTCTGTAAACTACATTTTGCAGATGACATTGACCTCATAGCAGGTAATTACAGTGAGCCCCAGGACTTGACTAACAAACTTTTGAAAAATGGAAATTTATGGAATGGAGGTCAGCACCAAGAAATCTAAAGTAATGGTGAATAGCACAAATAGTAACATCTGTGTCACCATTACCATGAACAGGAATTCATTTAGAGGAAGTGTCCAGTTTAAATACTTAGGATTAATCTTGTTTAAAGATGGTACCTGCAGCTCAGAAATCTGCACACAGATTGCAACAGCCATATCAAACTGACAAGAATATGGAGGAGCAAAATCATTTCTCAAAGTTGTACAAAAATTGCCAATAGTCTCCATTCTCCTATATGGATGTTTGAACATGGACACTGTTGACAGAAACAAAGAGAAGGATCCAAGCATTTGAGAACAAATGAATGAATTTGAAACCCCTTGGCATCTTCTGTTGGGAACATAAAACCAATGATATATAAAAAACTTTGTATATAAGAACTCTCCTTGCCACTGTCAAATGGAGAAAATGATGTGGTTTATACACAATTAAAGGCACAACAGCCTATGAAAGGCACTTGAAAGTGGATGTAGAAATTTATCATTTTTTAAAAACTGGTTGGACAATGTCAAACAATGGACATTATTTTACTATACCAGAATTGGTTTGGTTTTTCTACGCATATCAACTTCAATGGGTTATTTAAATACAAAAAAAATATTGCAAAGTAATTTTTTTTTTTTTTTTCTAATCTATTTCTGGTTTTCTTCATAAATCTATTGTTTAAGTAATATATTTTTTTTTTTCCAAAAATCTATTGCAGGTAATATTTTTTCAAAAAAATTAAATTGATAATTTTTTTTTTAAAATGCATTGCTGGTAATATTTTTTTTGTAATAATTTTCCTTTAAAAATGTATTGCTGGTAATATTTTTGTTTTTTTAATTTCCTTTAAAATGTATTGCTGGCAATAATTTTCCTTCACAAAATCATTGCTAATAATAATTTTCCTCCAAAATTGTATCTCCGATAATAATTTTTCCTTCAAAACTATATTGTTGATAAAAACTTCTAATTTTTCCTTCATAAAAGCATCGCTGGTAATTATTTTTTTCTCAACAATGTATTGCTGTTCATCATTCCTCCTTCATAAAAAGTATTGCTGGTAAAAAATTTCCCTCAAAATGTATTACTGGTATTAATACCTATATTTACACCTTTTAAATTTATGATTTTCACTTATTCATTGTGGGTGGGAAATTTCTATTTGTCCATAGTTGGGATCCTAATAGTTGTTCTACCCCCACAGGTCATGGTGGACCTGGGAACACCAGCAATAAGAGGTGTTCCACATCAAAAAAAGGCGTTGTTGTTGGATGTAGTTTAATGTCTTACCCAGGACACGGATGTAATTTATCGTCATATTATAGGACAAATGCCAAATTGCAGATGGCTGCTGTTGATAGACCATTTCAAAGCAGAGATTTAGTTGATTTATTCTGCATTCAGATTCTAAATACAATTATAAAATCAAGTGGATGGTGATGTTAGATAGTTTATGTTTGTTTTTTCTTGCCTTCAATATGTCTTAAAAAACCCAAAAAACTAATGTTCAAACAATACAAGGCCCAAGGGCCACTTAAGGTAAAATTTACTGTGTGTTGTATTAGCATAAGAAAAACCCAGATAATATTTTCCACAGGAATAATATTATTAAAACATATACATTGTGCATTAATTCTTGATTTTAATACATTCCTATAGGAATATCATTAAAAAACACATTTACATAATAGTATAAATTTGACATCCTTGTTAAATATAATATATTCTAGAAATTCTTTAAAAAAAAAAAAAAATTTAACCATCTGATTTTTAAAAAAAATTTTAATATTTAAATTCTTTCTTGTTAGTTTTATCAAAATAAAATAAATAAAATTGTTTTGAAAATTAACAAACTTGATAGTGATAAGAATGGTACCAAGTTTAAATTAGTTAAAAGTTACAAAATAGCTAGGAGATAGTGTTGTAATTTTCAACCTGACCCATTTCTACAAAGGAGCAAACATCAAAATTTTGGTAACTAATCGGACTGAGAAGTTTTCAGCACCTGCTGGTATAATCAAGAAAAAAAATTCATTGAAAATATAATATGAGTTATTTCCTTGAATCGCGACGATTTAAAGTTAATATATATGGATTCTCTATCTATTGACTGAAGCATAAAATTATCCAGTCCCAGAGGCCTGTCTCCTACCTATACAATAACTTCCCATAGAGAGAACGTTGAATTATCTTTAATTTCTCATCCAACGTATGTATAAGACCCCTACTTTAAAAACAGCCTTGTACTACATTCCATTTTTGGAGTTCATTTGGTTTAAATATTTTGTTTATGGCAGATCAACCTCAGTTAAAAAAAAATGCTGGTAAGATGAATAGAATATGTATTCTTTGTAAGAAAATTAGTTTTAGATCAGGTTTCATTGACATATTTTTTGCAAAAGAGGGTTTTATTTGTAGTTAAATGTATTGCAGGGAAAATTTTTTTTTTTTTTTCAAAATGTATTTTGGTATTTTTACTATAAAAATTATATTTATACTTTCATAGTGCTTTGACCCTAGTTTAGTGGTTAACTATTTGACCATAGTTAGGACCTTAACAGGTGCTAAATTTTTAAAAGAGTGTTAACTGGGAACAACAGCAATTAAATGTTGATTCCACACTCCTCAAAACCTCTAGATCAGAGGTTATAAACTGCCTGATGCAACTTAGTGTCATATATTAATATTTTCATTTGAGATTACTAAATCATTTGGATAAATTACAGTAAATTTATGACAAACTTAAAATGATAAAATATGAAATATATTCGGAATGAACTTTTTCTGGTAAATCTGTCCGAATTTTGAATAAAGAAAACAAGTGACCAAATGTTACATTTAATTACAGATTCAATCAACAATGTATTTTCCCTGATTATCTATGACTTCCTTCCATCTATTAACAAGCTTACTAATTCCATTACTGTAAAATTCTTTTGGCTTTGATTCGAAGAACTCACAAATGTCAGTTTTAACCTCTTCCTGTGTTACAAAAGCTGTTTCTTCCAAATGATTCTGTAAGCTACGAAACAAATGGTAGTCTGAAGGAGCAAGATCGGGAGAATAAGGTGGATGAGGAATTTTCTCCCAACCAAGTTCTTCGATCTTTTGTGACGTGATTCTTGCTGTGTGGGGTCGCGCATTGTCCTGATGAAACATCACCTCTTTTTCGATTCACTAGAGCAGGTCTTTTTTTTTTTCCTCAAAGCTTGGTTCAAACGCTCTAATTGCTGACAGTATATTTGAGCATTAATTGTTGCATTAGGTGGTAAGAATTCAAAGTGGATTATTCCTTGGCGATCCCACCAGATTGAAAGAAGAACCTTTTGCCCATGAAGTTCCCTTCTCGGCTGTGGCTGGGGTCCTTCCCTTTACCAAGCCACTGTCTACGACGCTTAACATTTCGATAAAAGATCCATTTTTCGTCGCCAGTCACAAGTCTATCCAAAAAAAGTGAAACAAGTTGGCGAGAATGGAGAGAAGAGCAGATGTCAACTCGGGATTTGAGGTTGTTTTCAGACAATTCATGAGGCACCCATTTTCCAAGTTTAGGAACTTTTCCAAGTTGTTGAAGATGACGATGAACAGTTGTATGGTTTGAACTGAGAACCACTGCCAATTCCTCAACTGATAAAGCAGGATTTTCTTCAAGGGCTGCTTCAAGAAGCTTTTCATCAAACTCAACTGGACGTCCGGTTCGATCTTCATCTTCAAGGGTGAAATCTCCACCTCTGAATTTTGCAAACCATCTTCTGCAAGTTCTTTCATTCACACATTCCTCTCCATAAACTGAGTGAATGTTTCTAGCCGCTTCGGCTGCTGAGTTTCCTTTCTTGAACTCATAAAGCATTATGTGCCTCAAATGATTCTTGGGTACTTCCATGTTAGCAGGGTTTTAATCAAACAAAATTTAATTTTATTCTTCTCTGAAATAAAATTTGATCAGTTTAAATGCATCTAAGCATAAAAAATGTTCAGCTCGATTAGACATTATAAAATACTCTTTAAATTTCGTTCATTTTAACAAAAAAGTAAAATTCGGACAGAACTTATGGGATGACCTGATATATATATATATATATATATATAATATAATTATATATAACAATATATTTCGATTTTAAGAATGTGGACAAAAATAGAATAATAAATGTTGTAAAATCATTTAGATTTCAAACCGTTTTGAAGAAAATAAAATTTTATACTTTTTTTGGTTTTTTGACGATATCCAAAATGAGTTAAAAATGAAAAATTTTTATATATTTAAATACAAAGATAATCAATCATTAAAAATGTTTGGAAGAAAAAATTATGATCAAATTTTTTGGGAAATTTTACCAGTAAATCTTTTTCCAGTAATAAATTTTTTTAATAATTTTAATTTTGTACTAATTATATCAATAAATTATTAAATAAATGAAAAAAAAATATATTCCTAATGTACGAATACTACGATTTATTCTCCCAATATCAATATATTTTAAAAACTTTCAATATTTAGGTGTTTACATATTTAAAATTTTATAAGATATATATATATATATATATTTTCAATCCAAAATAAATGAATTCATAATTTTATAAGATTAATGAATTTAATATGGGTTTATGATTAAAACAGTTTTTTTTTTTATTTCAAAAATTTTCAAAATAAATTTTTAATCTAATTTATTTAAAAGTCATTCTTTTTTTTAAATTTTTACACATTTAAATTATATTTATTTTAAATTAATATATAAATTATAAATAAATAAAATATATTTATAAAAGAAAAATAAAATATTTTAATATGTTAAATCTTTTTCAAAAAACACAAAGTAATTTTTTCTCTACATCTTTTCAAAAATAAAAAAATTATACACAATAAAAAAAATTTTTTTTTAATAGAAATTTTTTTAAATTTTTTATTAAATTTTTTTTCTATAATCATCATATTAAAAATAAAATTTATTTTATATTGTTTTGAAAAATTTAATTCCAATTTTACTAAGGTTTTTACCGGAATTTTAATGTAAATGATTTATTTTGTTTTTTTTTCTTAAATACATTTCTTAGAATCATTGAAATTTCTAACGAATATAAATACTAATAATTAAAAACAATTTCAAAAATAATAATTTTGATTTTTATTCTTATTTTTTTTTATTATATTTATTTTAACCATTATTAGCCATATATATATATTATTTGTTTATATAATATTTATATAAAAAAATTTTTTAAGCCTATTTTATATTTTATATTAAATTAAATTACTTTTATGTAAATAATTATTACAATGGCAAATTCTTTAAAAATGAATTAAAAATTTTTCTTCAAATTTTATTTAAAAATAAAAAAAAAAAAAAAAAAAATGAAGTTATTATATAAAATTGTTAAATAATTATCAATTTTTTTTTAAATTTTCAATTTTTGTACAATTTAATTTTCCCAAATGTTCAAATTTTCAAATTTTAATTTTTATTTTAACAAAAAAATATAATATTGAAAAATCATGTTTTTAAATTAATTTTGAATATTTAATTTGTTTATTTTTTTTTTTGATTTTGGTTAAATATTTCAAAATTTTAAAATGACTTATATAAAAAAAATATATATATTATTCATATATTATATAATAAAATTTTAATAAAAAAAGTTAATTATTTTACATTGATTAATTTAATTTTAAAAAATCGGATAACAAATTAAGTTTGTATTTTTAAATGATATATATTTTTTATATTTATATAAAAATTTATTTCATTTTTTTACTATTTATATTTTTTTTTATTATATTTCTATGTTTATTTATTTTATAAATTTAAATGGTTATCAAATATAAATATATATTATTTTTAATTTATTTCTGGATTACAAAAATTGATATATATAAATTTTAATATATATATTTGCAATTTTCTAAAGTTAATTTTAATTGGAAAAATTTAAAAATTTCAAATTTTTTTTTAAATTGAATCAAAGAATATTAAAATAATTTTTATATTTTTAAATTATATATAAAATATATATAATATATATTATATAAAAATATATGCAAAAAAAATCTTAAAAAGAATTTAATATTTTAAGTAAAAAGAAAAAAGAAATTTTTTTTTATTTTAATGATTTAAATTAAATATTATTATTTTTCTATTTTTTTTTTCTAAAAAAAGTTATAAAAAATGCATTCATGTATATCAAATTGAATATTTTGAACTTTCTTAAATTGTTTTTAAAAAATTATTGAAGAGCGTTTATTAAACAAGCTTCTAACATTCAAATATTAAAAACTTTCATGTATATAAAATAAAATATGGTATATATATTATATATATATACTATATATATATATATTTATATATATATATATATTGGAAATTATATATCAATAAATTAAATTTGCAAATTTTAAAAAAATTTAAAAATTTCATAACAATATTAGAATTTATAAACCCAAAAATTTTTATATTTGATCAAAGTTTTTTTTTAATAATATCTTTTAAAAAATTTAGTCCTGTTTTTATTTAAATTTGAAAAAAATTCCAAAATAAGAAAATTTTAAATTGCGAATTTTTAGAAATGATTGAATGACAAATGTATTGTGACCTAATAATAAATGTTTTGACTCCAAAATTAAAATTTACTTGTGTTTTTTATTTAAAAAAGTTCAATTTCAATCATGATTTTGAAACCTATTTTTTGTTTGGTTTGAATTGTCTATCTGATTTATTTATTTTTTTTACTATTTTACTTTTTGGAATTGAAAAATCGATATTAAAAAAAGTAAAATACTGTTTTGTATTTTTTTTGCTTTTGATATTGCTAATTTTTTGTTCAATTGAAACAATTTCGTTCTTTGATTATAAAAAGATAAAAAAATAGTTTTATTTTAATTTTTATTTTTAAAAATCTTGTACTACAAAAAAAAAAAAACTGTCTAATTTTAATTCAATAAATATTATTTCTATTTATAATTTAATTAATAATTTTTTTCCCTTTTAAAGGAAAAACAAAATTTTTATATTTTTTTTTTTAATTCAATTTTTATTCTTTTTATAATTTCTATAAATTATTTTTTTTATTAAAAATTAATAAATTTATATTTTTTTATTAATCACAAAATTTTTCCTAAAGTAATAATTAACTAATTTTCTTTTAAAAAAATTTTTTTTTTTTGAAATTTCAATATATAGATATTTTTATTTCAATTTCGTGTAAATCATAAGATTATGAGAATTTTTACACAAAATTTTAATTTTTTTTTTTACATTATTCGGACTATTGTCCTCATCTTTGTCGCCATATTTATCACAACGTTTCGGCCGTTGTACGCTCCGGCCTTCTTCAGGTGGTTGGAATGTCGAACTGAACCCTTTATTTCGCTCACTGGGGTAGACTGTTCTAGTTCCACGTTTTTATGTTTTGATGGATGTCAGTTATCAGTTATCTCCTGTTAATTTTCCCTCTGAAAGTTCTCCACTGCCTTAACCAGGTATTGAACTCACACTTTTTAGATCTAACCAATTCTTTTATCCACTGTGCCATGTGTACTTGGGGACATCTGGGTATGAATTTCTGGGTATTATAAACCTAATGTCTTCAGCAACCATTTTTACCAGTGCTCATATTGCAATTTTTTGCTGTTATCATTGCATGTTTTTTACCAGAGCTCATATTGCAACTTTTTGTTATCATTGCTTTTCTCTGGCACTCCTTATTACTGGTTCCCATATTGTATTTATTTCTATGCTTGGTCGGCTCAGGAGATTTTTGGCCCTAGCATATGTGCTGATTCCTTAAGTTTACGAATTTTCCAATGGTGTTCCCTTTTTCTATGATCTCAACCTGATCCCACAGAGGGCGGTGATCTCCCTTCTCTCCATATGTGGTCAGCCACGCCTGATTTTTCTACTTCCCTCGTGTTACAGCTTTCTGGTGTTCTTGAAGCCTTACCTTGAGGGGGCGGCCTGTCTCTCCTTTATATTCTTTCCGCAGCTGCACGGGATAGCGTACACACAGTCTTTAGTCATGTTCTCCTCTATGGGGGGGTCTTACTCGAGAGAGATATCTGCAAAGTGTCGTCAAGCTTTTGAAGGTTGTCCTGATGTTATATGGACCGCAGATCCTTTGTATTTTCTCTGATAACCCCTTCACATAAGGCAGGCAGACTGTTTTTCTGAGTGTTGTTGTCCTCCTCCTCCTCTTGTACCCGCCTATCCCAGTTTTTTTAAAATGGCTGCCATGTACCCAGGGTAGTTGTTACGTTGTAGGGTACTACTTATACTGACCAATTCTTTATCTAACGTCTCTGGGTCGCCAATTTATGACTTTTTTTGCTCGGTGTTGTAAGCAACGGACGATCCCTTTCTTTACGCTGTATGGATGGTTAAAAAAAAAAATTGAGGTACTGTCCTCTTGTGAATGTTTTTTATTAATGAAAAATTGAACCCATTTATCTGTTTGAGATATTATTTTTCCAGGAAAAGGCAAAGTTCAAAATTTTACAAAAAAGATTGTGAACTGTATCGAATTCTTATTGAGTTTTGCATTTTTTGGTCCAGTAAAACCTAAACATCTTCCATTCTTTGGCCTTATAATATGAAAAGATGATTAAACTACTGTAACTTTAACCATTTCCAAAACATTTATTTTTTAAAGATATTTATATGTATCTTATTTCTATTCTTTAAAATAATTCATTATTGATAATTTTTTATATTTTCCATTGTCAAAATCCTGAAAATATATGTGTAAAAATTCTGAAAATTGGACATTTCTATATTTTGTTATGAAACAAAATCACGACATTATTTCCATGAATATTAATTTAATTAAAGAAATAAACTAAAATAATGGGCTTCAATTATTTGATGCAAAAAATTTGTTTTTAGAATAAAAAAAAATTTTATATATAAAGAAAGAAATTTTTGAATGGGGACACTTTTTGAGGATTTATGAAAGAATTAAATAATTTATATATAAAAATATATTTTCTAAAAGAAAAGAAGAAAAAAAAATTTGTAAATGTTCACAAATCAAAAAAAACAAAAAAAGACGGAAAAAAAAAGAAAGAAAAAAAAGAAAGAAAGAAAGAAAGAAAAATTTAAAAAAAAAAAAAGGAAATATTTTCCTGTAAATAAAATTTAAAAAAGAAAGAAAATTTTTTTTAAGAAAGAAAATTAAAAAAAGAAAAAATTTTGATATGGGAAAAAAGTAAAAAAGAAAATAATTTCTTTTTTAAATCAAAATTATTTGATAAACAATGCAAATTTTTTTTTAAAAAACAATTTATTTTATTTGATCAATTTTTAAATTATTATTTTACAATTTTGATTTACCATTTTTTACACCATATTCTTAATTAATTTTGTTAAAAAAATTTAAAAAAACATGTAAAATTTATTTTACAAAATTTTCAATAATATTCCAACTTTCAAAAAAATTTTTGGAAAAATTTTTAATTTTTTTTTTATGTATATATTTATTAAATTTTTATTTTTATATCAATTTTTAAAGAACATTTTTAATTGTTTTTATTTTTCAAATTGTGATTAAATCACACAGTTTTTTTTTTAAGATTAAAATTAATGCTTTTCTGTGATAAATTCCAAAAAGATTTTAAAATTGAATATTATCATACTGATATGTTAAAAAAAAATGAATAATTTTCATATTCATACATGAAATTTAAATTGAACAAAAAGATATTTTTAAAAATAAAAATTTGTTAATTTGTCAACGGAAATTTTCATTCATTTGATTTTTGCAAAATTTCAGATAAAAACTATAATTTTAAAATATATTAACTATCAAAAAATTTTAAAAAAGTTATTTATAATTTGAAAAAATTTCTTTTAAAAAAAATTTTTTTATATTTTTTTTTTTAACATTTCCTTTTCAAGTGTAAATTATTTGGTTTAAAAATTTTTGTATTTAATTTAAAATCTTTTTAAATTTTCTCTTTTTCATTTTTAAATTAAACAAAAAAATTGATATTATAATTATTTGTCTTTTTTATGGGTATTTAAACTCAATATATGAAAAAAATTATCAATTTAAAAAATGAATATTTTTTTAAAAAAAAAAATGATGTTTTGGATATTTTTAAATTCAATTTTTTCAAGTCCATTCATTAATTCAATTTGCTTTATTCATGGAAAGAATAAATATCTGAATTCTCTCCCCAGTTATATACATAAAAATATATTTAGAATTTGGATTTTTTTTCCTTGTCTACCTGCAAATTAAAAATTTTAAAGCCTATTCTTGAAGTTAAAAAATCTAAAAATGTGAAAGATTTTTCTTTGTCGAAAATGTAAAGATATTTCATTTTTTTTTATCAAAAATATAAAAAATCTATTATATGATTATGTTCAAAAAAAATAATTTTTTTATTAAATTATATTTTCTTAACTAATAAAAATGAAATAATCATTCAGATTTTTTTTGAATATTTATGAAAAGCTAATGGATGTAATTATCAATAATAAACCCATCTTTATTTTCTTTTTAATTTTTTTTTTATCTGGTCTTTTTTTTAGAAATTTTCAAAAATTTTAATTTTTTTAAAAATGAAATTTATATTTTTTTTAAATCAGTCAAAATCCAATTTTATTGCAAACTTTGAACATGCATTGACAAAATTTTTATTTTTACATGCATTATTTTGGACCAAAATTAAAAAAAAAAATAGTTTTTGCCAATGTTTTTTTTTTTTTAAAAAAAATCATTTCATTATTTAATAAGAAGATTTTAATATCTATTTGAATTTTTTAATGGTTTTAACAATTTGAATTTAAAAACAATTGGCAAAAAAATGATCTTTTTATTTTTAAAATCTATAAGATTAATGATATTTTTTTTATTTGATTATATAAATAAGGAGAATTAATTCAAATTTGGGGGAAAAAAAACGTAATAATATCATGGGAAATTGGAAAAATTTTCTTGTTTATTTATTTAAATGGCTATTTAATTTTCCATTTTATGGATGAAATAATAAACTGTTTATTAATATTTTTAAATTAAAACAAAAATTGAAAAAATGCTAAATCGTGGAAATTTGCTGACTGATTATATTCATTTTTTTTTTATAAATTTATTATTTTCATTAATTTTGTCTTTATTATTTCAATCTAAAAAATCGAAACTTTTTTGTTCATGTTTTTTCTTTATAAAAATAAAAAAATTCTTATTTATAAAAGCTATAAAAAAATGATATATAAAAAAAATTTAAATAAATTTAATATGTTTGATAATAATAAAAGGATAAAAAATAAAATTTAAAATTTAATTATCAATTATGTTTTTTTTTAAATTAAAAAAATTTCTTATTTTTATTTCCCATTTTTGGGATTCTTTTCTAAAAATTTTTTTTCAATTTAATTGTTTTATTTTTAACATTAACCATTAGAACGAGAAATCAGAAGTTTGGAAAAGAAATAAATATTTCTTCGATTTTATTTATTTTTCAAAATTTCCCAAATCCCCGTAATTGTCTTTAACTCGCTATTTTTTTTTTAAAAATATATAAAAATTTTCTCAAAAAGAATTTAATTTAATGATTTATATTTTTCTCCTAAAAATTTAAAAATATCCGTTTTTTATTCAAATTTTTTTTTTATTTTTAAATTTTGTTTGGCAAGTCTTAAATTATTATATTTTTTAAATAAGTTTTTATTTTTTTTGAAAAAATTTATTTAATTTTTTGTATCCTGATTCAATATTTTTGAATTGTTTTAAAAATCCATTTTTTTTTTTTTGTTTTTTTTTGTTTTTTTTTTTGATTTTTTTTTCCTTATGTCATAAGAAAAAATTTCAAATAAAAAACAAAATGTTATTTTTTTAAATTAAAATTAAATTTTGTTTTTATTGGACAAATAAAAAACAACTCCCTTATTTTTTAAACCATCAGAAAGAAAAATTTTTTGTCTTGATTTTTTTAATAAAGAATTTATGAAATAAACACCTTTAAAAAAATTTCAGAAAAAAGAAAAAGTTTAAAAAATAGAAAAATTCATAAAATGATTAGTTTTTTTATTTAAAAAAAAAAAGAAAGTTTAAAGAAAGAATATAATTTATATAAAAGAAAAAAAAAAAAAAAGAAAAAGAAAAAAAAAAAAAAATTTATTTTTAAACAGAAAAGAAATTGAGAAAAGGATTAAAAGAATTTTTAAAAAAAAAAACAAAAAAAAAGAAAAAAAAAAAATTAAATTCCTTTTGAATTTAAATGAAAGAAAAATTAAAAAAGATTTTAAAAGATTAAAGAATTAAGAAAAAAATTTAAAAGAAAATTTTTTTTTTTTTTTTTTTTTTTTTAACTAAAAAAAAATTTTTTAAAAAAAAAAAAAAAAAAAAAAAAATTGTTTGGAAAAAAAGAAAAAAAATTCAAAAAAAAAAAAAAAAAAAAAAAGATTTGAACAAATATGTATACATAGATTATGAATTGTTTTCAATTTATTTAAAACGTTTTCAAGACTTCAAAAACAATTTTTTCAATCGAAAGGAAGACCAATCTATAATCGGCGCTTGGCATTTCTCATTGATGATATAAAAATAAATCCATATAAATATCTGTAGATGTTCTGATTTAATAGAAAATGAAAACGGCGGGGAAAATAAATATTATACAAAATTAATTTCATAAAAAATTAATGCAATTAAAATCTTGAATTATTTACAGTCAAAATAATTTGAGGTTTTTTTTCATTTGATAACAATTTGTTTCGGACATTTTTTTTTCCAAGAAAATATCCAGGTTAATTATCGATTTGGCGAATTTTTAATTTGATTTTATAATTTAAATAGATTTTTTTTATACTTTATTCCGCATATTTTTTATCTAAATTAATTCTTTATTTATTATATTTGCAATTTTATATCAACAGATTTTCACCGGTCCAAAAATCTTTTTCATCAACAAAATCTTCAATTCTCGAAAATTGTTGCGCGATATTTTTTCACTATTTAGATAGATCCATTATATAAATTTATATTATATATGACAAATATCTCAAATTTTATATATCTATATATATATATATATATATATATATATATATATATATATATATATATATAAATATATATATATATATATATATATAATATATATATATATTATATATATATTTAAAAAATTTAAAATTATTATTCTTAATAATGTTTTTTTTTATTTTATATATTTATTTATATATATATATTTGATATTTCAAAAATTGTCCTTGAATTTTTCATCATAAATAATATTTTATTACAAATAAATTAAAATTACTTATTTAATGCAATCATTATTATTTTTAATTTGAAACTTTTTATATATACATTATGTAAGAAAGTATACGTGGCACATTATCATTATATATATATATATATATATATATATATATATATATATATATATATATTTATATTTGATCAGATTTATGAAATTTCGATTTTTTTTTATCATTGTCTTAAAATTTTCCTTAAATTAATATTTAAAATAAAAAAAAAAAAAATGGGAGCTGAAATTTAATATACATACTTCTATTTGATATGAAAAAAAATTTTAGATAAAACAAATAAATATATTATATTTATTATTTTAAAAAGAAATATAGTCTATATAATTAAAAAAAAAATATTTTAAAATTGTAGTGAAATAAAATTTATTTAACCCAAACACCCCAAGAAAGAATCTATAAGTATTTAAATTACATTTTTAAATGCTTAAAACTTTTTGCCGCTAAAAAAATAAAAAAAATAATATACGACATATTTAATATATATATATATTTATATTGAAAAAAAATAAGATCCCTAAACTTAACCTTTTTTTCGAACGTAATATATTTGATACAAAATAGTATATATAAATATATATATAATATATATATATTATAAATTAATTTCTTTAAAATATGTTTTTTTCTCTACACAGTTCTAACCATGTTTCAAAAATGGAAGCTAAAAGCCCCGAATTTAATTTTGTAATTAAATTAAAGACATTAGTTCCATTTCATCCTCAAGCGAATTTTGGAGTAACTTTTAAAATTACTGGGTTTTAAAGACACAGCTAAAATCATAATTCACGTTTCCAAGGTTACAGATAAATCCACTTCCACTAGACAAGGGGTGTCTGCGTGTTCATTATGTCTGTATTTTGATGTATCAGTTATTAGTTACGTTTTGGTAGGGGTAGGGATGTATTTTTCAATGAAATCTAACATCCGTTAAATGCATGTCGTCTGGATTTTTTTTTAATTTTATTGTTAACGGCAAAAATTCTTACGGCATTTTTTCTATTTGTATATTTAAAGATTTTTGGGGGTGTTTAGGTTAGAATACGTTTTATTTAACTACGATTTGAAATATTTTCACTTTTAATTTTTAATATACTATATTTCTTTTAAGAACAATTAAATGTAATTAGAATCCCTTACAGTATGTAGAATTATTTTCACATCAAGTATAAGTATGTATATTATTAGGTTACAAATTTTTTTTTATTTCAATATTATTTAAGTAAAATTTATGACAATGACGGCAAAAATAGCTACATAATTTCACTGATTTAGTAGACTTTTATTTTTTATATTTTAATATATTGTTTCTCATGTAAGTAAAAGATAAAAGGTCATTCAAAAATTATATCTTTATATTATTTTTTATTATTTTATTTTTTTTACTGTATTTAACATTTTTTATATTTTTTAATTATTAAAAAATTAAATTCTTAGCTTTTTTTCCTTTTTTAAAATTTTTATTTATAAACATCAAATTTAAAAATTTTAAATAAATTTAATTTTTAATATATATATATATATATATATATATATATATATATATATATATATATATAAATATATTATAATATATATATATATATTTATATATATATATCAAAAGATATTTATAATATTAATTATGTAAAAAACAGTACCAGTCGTAAGTCTAATATTTTTAGAAACAAAATCCAAAACTATAAAATATTTAAACCGTTTTTTTCCCTAGAATGGTTTAGAAATATGTGTGATGACGTGAGGACTTTTAGTTTTTTTTTTTCTTTTTTTAATATTGCACCTTTAAAAAGAGAATGAGAATTTTGAATCCTGAAAGTATTGTGTGTGTGTGTGTGTGTTTGGAAAATTAACTTTTTCCTCCAACTATTTAAGTCATTGCTTTATTCCCTTGTTTGATTACAAGAATATTCTAAATATTTTTCATCTCTCTCTTCAAACACAACTAATCCCTTTCTTCCTTCGGTTCTGCCGTTTCTTAAATAGTGAATATCGCCATAATTCTGGCCTTGTGCCAGTTTTTGATAAAGTTAGTAAAATTCTACATAACTAAAAGAATCAAGAAATAAAATATATTTTAAAAAAATTATATCTGATCATGCCACTTATAATGGAAAAATTCCAATATAATTAATTGGTCAATTATTGAGAATGATTTTAAACA
>CAHIKZ030003904.1:0-32500 GCA_903632075.3 Acanthosepion pharaonis | reverse complement strand
ACTTGAAATTGCATTCAAGCGAAGAACAAGGATGTTCTAAATTGTCCATTTAAGAGTTACATTCACATGCGTAGGCAGCGGTGTAAATCCATTGTTATTTTATTAACAAAAAGTATAATAAAAAAAGCCTGGGACAGATGGACACTGATCAGAGATAGATATTTAACAGAAAACTCATAGATAGATAGATAGATATTAGATAGATATCTAGATAAAAAACAAATAGAATGAGATAGATAGATAGATAGATAGATATTTAGATAGATAGATGAATTTATGAGCAAATTTTGATAGTTTGATAAAAATATATACAGGTTGCGATGTGTGCATTTTCGCCATTTTTTAATTTTTAATTTCGCGCATGCGCGTTGTTTATTTTTTATTCTGTCGACTGCACAGTGTATTAGGTGTTAAAAGAAGCACAATGAACGCTATTCCCTCCGCTAGAAATTTGGAAACGGCATGCTGTACTGCTTGACTTCAAGCCGGAAATATTAATACGAACATTTTGATATGTTTTGATGTCGATCTCAGTACAGTGCAGAGAATTCATTAAAGGAATGGATGAAATCTAAAAAATTAGGAAAACTCACCCTGACAGTTCAACTAAGAAAAGAACTCCCAAATTCTGTGATGTCTCCCACATTAAGTGCCTAGAGGAGGTAGTGATGCCCTGAGTCAAGAGGCTGGCTGCTGGATGACTCTACGTCTGGTAACAGGAATCTGCGCCATGTCATACAGACAGAACAGTTAGATCATTTCTGCATCAAACATCACCCCTTACATCTGGCTACCTAACTCCGCAGACTGCAAACCCTTTGATTATTAGGTGTGGGCCCCACTTGAGCAAGAGATCAATAAAACTGTTTGTAACATTAAAAATGAATTGAAGACAAGGATTATGGCAACATTCACCAGCTTAAACAAGGGGAACGCCCAGAAGAGTTGTAGCAGATACCTTAATCATCTGGAGACAGTGTTTGAAGTAAATGGCGATTTTATTGAATATATTTACCCTTTAGTATTTCAAGATATTTTTGTGTAATTTTGGTAAATATATCTGTTAAAATTAGATGTTAGTGTTATTTCCATTTTTGTGTTATTTAGACAACAGTTTATCTATTGCACCCTGATATATATATATATATATATATATATATATATATATATATATATATATATATATATAAATTGCAAATTGATTTAAAATATGGGTTTTTTTTCTGATACACAGTTCTAACCATGTTTCAAAAATGGAAAATTTTGGCCACGAATTTAATTTTGCAATTAAATTAAAGACATTAGTTCCATTTCATCCTCAAGCGAATTTTTACTATTTATAAGTTTTAAAATTACTGGGTTTTAAAGACAAAGCTAAAATCACGTTTCCATGGTTATAGATAAATCTACTTCAATTGGACAAGGTTGTCTTATATGGTTTTCCTTAAATATATCAGTATCATTGTATCGGTTATTAAAACACATTTTGGTAAGGGTATTTGTATTTTTTAATGCTCTGTAAATTTACATTGAGCACTATTTTGTAAAAATAAAATATCTATAAGAACACCGGATTATATATCTTACTGTTCTTTCTTTTATTTAAATACATATATATATATATATATATATATATATATATATATATATATATATATATATATATATATATATATATATATATTGATATTATATATTTATAGCTATCCTTTTTTCATGCATATTGAATACGACAGAACAAAGGTGCTTTGATTTGAGTTTTTTTATAAAATTTCTCATGTCATCTACATTTTTCAGATTATATATATATATATATATATATATATAAATTTATTTTTAGAACGAAAGAATAGATGTAATCCATAATATATTTTTTTTAGAAATTCTGTTATTGTTAATTGTAAGAAATTTTTTTTTAGGAATGCAACAACGCTTAGGTTGAATTTTTAAAATTTTAGATTGTGCGTTTTTTATAATAATATGGTAATAGGAGAATTCTTTTTTTGTATGGTAAGTTTTTTTCAGTCAATGTGGCATGAACTAAATTGTTCAATAAATACAGAATGATGTCATTATTATCCGAAAGTTTTATATATATATCAAAACGTAATTTTAATATCAAGTTTAATATTTTCGTTGTCCTGTTGTTACCGAGAGTAAAAAAAAAAAAATCTATTTTTCCATACCTGATGATGTCTGTAGGAACAGACGAAAATTGTAAAAAAAAAAAATTTTTTATGCAACTGGAATTTATGAACAGGAATCATAACATTCATCTACAGGTTCGGGGTTAATGTAATTTATTAAATTTGTTTGCGAAGAAGTATTCTCGCCATTTAAAAAAAATTAGTTCTATACCTGTCTTTTTATGAATGATTCATTTAATAATATATATATATATATATATATATATATATATATATATATATATATATATATGTCACATATTATGAAATGGACAAAGTCCGACAATTATTTTAAGACATTTTTTATGTTTATACGTTCTTTTTTAGAGATACAAATATTTAAGTAAATGCTCTGTTTTATAATAAACAGTATTAACAACATTTACCGGTCTGAATGTCCGAGAAATTTTCATAGAAAATATGCGTCCTCCGACAGGAATCGAACCTGATATTTTTATACGGAACCGTCATATAGACTGACGTGCTTTTACCGATTGAGCCACAGAGGAGCGTTTCGGTTAGCAAGGTCAGTTTTACTGTATTTAAACTACATTTCTCATATGATTTTCTCTCATACATGCATATCTGCTTGATGCGTATCCAAATGTAAACAAATGACGTCATGCATTATGAAACAGAACATTTACTTAATTGTATCTATAAAAATGCAAAGAAATGACGTCACACATGAAAAATGTCTTAAAATAATTATCGGACTTTGTACATTTCATAATATATATATATATATATATATATATATATATATATATATATAGAGAGAGAGAGAGAGAGAGAGAGAGAGAGATAGATATATATATATATAGATAGATAGAGAGAGAGAGAGGTAGATAGATATAGACATATATATAGAGTACAAGTGATAAATTCGTTGACATATAATCCAAGTGGATCCTAGTAATATTAAAACGGAACCACAAAAGAGATCAGTGATTGAATAAGCACGGCGTTGAATAAGACTGGCCCTATTTATCGTTAGAAGAAATAGATCTATCACCATAATATATATATATATATATAATATTTGTGGTCATATACATACATACATACATATATATATATATATATATATATATATATATATATATATATATATATATATATATATGAAAAAATATATATAAATATAAATAAATATATATATGTATAATTATTTATATATTATATACGTCACCCTTATTAGAAAGTGCTCAATATCAGAAGATAGACCTAACATATTTGGTTGGATAGATGTGAGTTTTTGTGACCCTGGGTTTCACGCTTTAGCGATCGTCAGACAAATATATATATATATATATATATATATATATATATATATATATATATATATAGTAATAATATAATAAAAAAAAATTTTTCAAACACTAATATTCTTCAGACCTACAAATTCAAAAAGAAATCGGAAAATATAACTCCGGGTATAAAATAAACAAAATTTTAGTGAGAGTGTATGTGTGTGTGGAGGGGGGGACAAGTGTGAGAGGGAAATGTATGAAAGCTCTAGAGAGAGGGTGTAACAGAAGAAAGAAGAACAGGAAGGCCTAAAGGTGAAGGTGGGGATTAAAATTTAACAGAGAGAAGTTTTAAAGAGAGGAGTTAAATAGCGGTTTAAATGAGTGACATACAGATAAATGTGAATTAGTTTTCGATGCATAATTCGCTACCGAAACGCTGACCTAAATTAAAATTTAAAAAACAGACAACGGAAACGTCTGTATACATTTGTGGTAACACTACGCACAATAAAAAACGATATGATCTAAACTTAAAATCCAGAAGATGAGAGAGAAAGGAAAAAAAAAGATATTGGGTGGCCAAACTAAAAGCGAAGGGCATTTATAAGAGAACCGATGTGTAATCAAGTAAATTTGACAAAACAAGTGATGTTTAGCTACACCCACGAGGGTTACACGTGGCACAAGGCCGGTTTTAACATGGGATCTCCCAGCCCGTAGGCTCGGTCAAAAATATTCCCTCTTTGAAGCCGCATAAACGGGTTCAGGGGCAGTCAACCACCCCGAACGTGACTCTGCCCTTCGGCGGAGCCTCGTCCGGGTTCCTCTCCGCCCGAAGACAGAGAGTTCGACTGTTAGCCATGTTCGCCAAAACAAGTAATATCACCAACAGGTTACAAATTTAACATAAACATATGAAAATTAACGAATATTCAATCTAGTAAGGACCTACTATTTGTATACTCAAAAACACACACGTAGATACACACATACACAACAACATATCTATCAGCGAAAAAGTCTGTGTGTGGATGACTATATATATATATATATATATATATATATAGTCATCCACAGAGAAAATTTTTCGCTGTATCTAGAAATACAGATTTAGATTTGGCATAGCATTTGGTACAGAGGAAGGCGAATTTTCATGGAAGAGTTTTGCAGTAGCAGTCATCGATTACAAATTCGCGCTTTCTCTCCAGAGTGCTCGACCGGAATTAAATTTTCCGGGGGCGTCATCCACAGACAGACAGTTTCGCTGTATCGCAGCTCATCACTGTGATTAGACATCCGAATGCCTCAAGCAACTAAAACCCAACTGATTTGGCATCAGTCGGAGATTTTACCCCTGAGCTACCAACGCCCGGTAAAGAGGGAGGCGAATTTTTACGTACCTATTCTTCCAATAAACACGCCAATGTCCGATTGGGGAAGAGAGAAAGCGAGAGAGAGAGAGAGAGAGAGAGTAGTGTGCTGAAAATAGAAAGAGAGATATATTTAATGAGTGGGAGAGTATTGTTTTGTTTCTATTACGCATAGCGATACTTCTGCTGAATACAATTCTGTTGCAGCCGAAGTCATTACTGTAAAAACGATCCGAGGAGAATCATTCTTAAAACTTCAGACATTAAATTGATTTGTCTTTTACTTTTCTTCCATTATTCAATTTAGAGATTAAATCAATTTTTTCTTCTGTCTTTTTCTGAATAGAAATATCATTCAGCCTAGCATCGCCTAAGAAAATGGAAAGAATTTCTTGCGTGACTTTGGAAAGGTTTAAATGACGTACTTCTTTTTTTTCGCATTTCCTATACGATTGGATGCGACCAAAGAATTCTTTTCATTTTTGATCGGCTCTTTCTGTATATTTATAAACCACTGACAGAAATACAAAAACAAACGAAAAAGACGTGAAAGAATGTTTTTTTCAGTATCTGTCTATATTTCTGAGATGAGGAATTATGTACGCTATTTACATTATTCGGACTATTGTCCTCATCTTTGTTGCCATATTTATCACAACGTTTCGGTCGTTGTACGCTCCGGCCTTCTTCAGTATCTGTCTATATTTCTGAGATGAAGAATTATGTACTCTATTTACATTATTCGGATTATTGTCCTCATCTTTGTTGTCATATTTATCACAACGTTTCGGCCTTTAGTATCTGTCTATATCTCTGAGATGATTTATATATATATATAACTATTTAATTATTCGGACTATTGTCCTCATCTTTGTTCCATATTTATTACAACAAATCAATAAAAGTCAGTATCAGTCTTTATTTCTGAGATAAAGTTTATAACACACTATTTAATTATTCGGACTATTGTCCTGGATCTTTGTCGCCATATTTATTAAACAACGTTTCGGTCGTTGTACGCTCCGGCCTTTTTCAGGTGGTTGGAATGTCGAATTGAACCCTTTTATTTCGCTTACTGGTGTAGACTGTTCTAGTTCCACGTGCCGTGTTTCAGTCAGCAGTTATCTCCTGTTAATTCCCTTCTCCAAGTTCTCCCCTACCTTAATCGGGTATTGAACTGTTAACTGGATCTAACTAACGCCTTTATCCACTGGGCCATGTGTCCTTGAGGACATCTGTGTATGGATTTCTGGGTATTATAAACCTAATGGCTTTAGCAACCATTTTTTTTTTTACTAGTGCTCATATTGCAATTTTTGTTGTTATCAATTCATTTTTTTACCAGAGCTCATATTGCTCATATATTTTTTTGTGATTATCGCTTTTCTGTGGCACTCCTTATTACCGGTTCCCATATCGTATTCATTTCTACGCTTGGTCGGCACAGTGGATAAAGGCGTTGGTTAGATCCAGTGACAGGACCCAAAGAGTGTGAGTTCAATACCCAACCAAGGCAATGGAGAATAGCAAGACAGAGGGGGTTCTTAAGAGGAGATAACTGAATAACTGACATCCATTAAACATGGCACGCAGAACTAGAACAGTCTACCCCAGTGAGCGAAATAAAGGGTTCAGTTGGACATTTCAACCACCTGAAGAAGGTTGGAGAGTAGAACCCCGAAGGGTTGTAATAAATATGACGACAAAGATACGGACAATAGTCCGAATAATGTAAATAGTGTACATAATACTTCATCTCAGAAATATAGACAGATACTGAAAGGCCGAAACGTTGTAATAAATATGGCGACAAAAGATGGACAATAGTCCGAATAATGTAAAATAGTGTACATAATACCTCATCTCATGAAAAAAAACAGATACTAAAGGGCCAAAACGTTGTAAAGGTAAATATATTAAAGATGAGGGCCAATAGTCCGGTCAAAGAGCTGTAGTTGATCCATAATTTGATCATCTCAGAAATATAGACAGATAAAAATCTCAAAGGCTAACACGTTGTCTCAAATATGGTGACAAAGATGAGGACAATACTATCCCTCAATAATGTAAATAGTGTACATAATTTCAGCTCATCTCAGAAATATAGACAGATACTGAATGGTCGAAACGTTTTATAATAAATATGGCGACAAAGATGTTCTAAATAGTCCGAAATAATGTAAATAGTGTAATAATACTTCATCTCAGAAATATAGACAGATACTGAAAGGCCGAAACGTTGTAATAAATATGGCGACAAAGATGAGGACAATAGTCCGAATAATGTAAATAGTGTACATAATACTTCATCTCAAATATAGACAGATACTGAAAGGCCGAAACTTTGTAATAAATATGGCGACAAAGATGAGGACAATAGTCCGAATAATGTAAATAGTGTACATAATACTTCATCTCAGAAATATAGACAGATACTGAAAGGCCGAAACTTTGTAATAAATATGGCGACAAAAAGGAGGAGAATAGTCCGAAAAATGTAAATAGTGTACATAATACCTCATCTCAGAAATATAGACAGATACTGAAAGGCCGAAACGTTGTAATAAATATGGTGACAAAGAGGAGGGGTATAGTCCGAATAATGTAAATAGTGTATATAATACCTCAACTGGATTATACCAGCTTACCCCCCCCTTTAGAACTGTGTTGAGTTATATGCAAATTAATTGAAAACTAAACAAATAATTCCGTATTTTATTTACTTTTTTTCGCATTTTTTCAATGAAACTGATCCGGCAAACATATTAGTACATCGTCTGTCCCTCATACGAATTCGCTCTTTACACACTGACCCCTGATTATCGATTGAATTTAAATCAGTCCAGTTTTCAACTATCGGCCAATTAGCCCTCTACCCTTTGCTTGGGAGGGAAATCCTAGAGGCCCTAATCAATGCCAAATTGGTTCATCACCTCTCATCGCAGGGCTTTCTTTTTCTGACAAGCAATATGGCTTTAGTGTCTTCAGGTCCACTGCTGATGTTCTAACGATAATTGCGGAAAGAGTCTATCATCCTCTAGATAACAACGGTGAAAGTCGGGTTGCAGCAATGGACATCTCAAAAACCTTTGACAGGTTTTGGCATATAGGTTCAACACACGCTGTATTTAATCATTGTTTATGCATGTGGCTATGCGTGAGAGTATGTGTGCGAACAAGTGAGAAAGAAAGGAAAGAAACGTTTTAATAAACATTATTTTCCTCACGAAATTAGGCGTGCATTCAGAATGCCAATCAGGCTGCATGTGGCCCGTGGGCCGCAGTTTGCCCATGACTGTTCTACATGGTGCGGCAGAAAGTCTTGTCACCTGCTACCCAAAAGTAATGAGACGAATAGAAGAACAAGTCATACAGTAATACAAAGCTCATGTACTAGATTTAGTTTATTCACTTTCATTGACTCTGTCACACATCGAGAAGGTTTGTATGAACACGGTCATTTTCATGTCAGCCATAGAAAAATTAGATTATGTAAGGGTGACAAGACTTTCGGACCAAACTCTATCTATCTATCTATCTATCTATCTATCTATCTATCTATCTATCTCTCTATCTCCCAGTCCATTCTTTATCTATTCATCTATATTTCAGTCTATTCATATTTATCTATCTGGTGCTCCGAAAGTCTTGTCACCCCCTTCCAAAAAGTAATGAGACAAATAAACGAACAAGTCATACAGTAAGACAAAGGACATGTACTAGATTTAGTTTATTCACTTTTGTTGACTCTGTCACACATCGAGAAGGTCTGTATGAACGCCACCATTTTCGTGTCAGTCATCTTAAAATAGAAAATTAGATTATGTGGGGGTGACAAGACTTTTGGACCACACTCTATCTATCTATCTATCTATCTATCTATCTATCTTCCAGACTATTCATATCTATCTATCTATCTATCTATCTATCTATCTATCTCAGTCTCTTTGTATCTGTCTGTCTCAGTTTGTTCATATCTATCTGTCTATCTATCTATCTATATTCCAGTCTATTCATGTCTATCTATCTATCTATCTATCTATCTGGTGCTCCGAAAGTCTTGTCACCCCCTATCAAAAAGTAATGAGACCAATAAAAGAACAAGTCATACAGTAATACAAAAGCACGTGTACTGGATTTAGTTTATTCACTTTCGTTGACTCCGTCACACATCGAGAAGGTCTGTATGAACGCCACCATTTTCGTGTCAGTCATCTTAACATAGAAAATTAGATTAGGTGGGGGTGACAAGACTTTTGGACCACTCTCTATCTATCAGACTATTCATATCTATCTATCTATCTATCTATCATCTTCCAGTCTATTCATATCTATTTATCTATCTATCTATCTATCTACATGGTGCTCCGAAAATCTTGTCAGCCACAAGCAAAAAGTAATGAGACCAATAGAAGAATAAATCATACAGTAATACAAAGGACATGTACTGGATTCAGTTTATTCATTTTCATTGACGCTGTCACACATCGAGAAGGTTTGTATGAACACCATCATTATCGTGTCAGCCATCTTAAAATAGAAGGGAAACAAACACTTTAATAAACGTTATTATTTTCTTTATTAAATATATATATGTAACAGCCAACGAATGTCTTCGTAGAGTTGCTTTAATTTCGGGAGAAAATAGAGACCAAAATTGTCCAACATTTTGATATTTTTTTATTACGCTGTTCCTTGATCTAAGCTTTCGGCTCACATGAGCCATCTTCAGAGTGATTATATGGACATTTAAACAAAGATATTCACCATCAAAAATGATATTCTGTTATGTTGATATAAAAGAAAAGCATTGTACTTAATCATTGTTTAATGTCTGCGGTTAGATGTGAGAGTATGTGAGTGAACAAGTGAGAATGAAAAGAAACCAGCAACATTCTAATAACGTTATTTTCCTCATGAAATTAGGTGTGCCATTCAGAATGCCAGTTAGGCCGCATGTGGCCCGCGGGTTGCAGTTTGCCCTTGACCGTCTTAAAGTAAAGTGCAACAACAAGAAGACTTCTACTTACAATCAGGAAGAGACAGCCAAAATTCTTTGGAAACATAATAAAGAAGTAGGGCTTGGAAAACTTAGCACTCACGAGGCATATTGAGAGCAAGAGAAATAAAGAAAAGCAGTGAACTTCTTGTCTGAATGAATGTCTGAAGAGAAGGCGTTTGGCCTTATGAAATGGAGGAAAACAGCTAAGATCACAACAGGCACCCAAATTAAAGCATGGTTATGGCAGACATTTCGACACAAGCCTACAGATAATGACAATGAGTTTAACCAATTTCAAACCTTGAAAAACAATCCGATCATATCCATACATCATCACAGACAATCCGATGACATTATAGCGATCAAAACAGTCTAATAAAAGCACGTTTATGATGGACATTTCGACACAAGCCTGTAGATAATGACAAGGAACTTAACAAATTCAGACCTTGAAAAACAATCCGATCATATCCAGACATCATCACAGACAATCCGATGACATTATAGCGATCAAAACAGTCTAATAAAAAGCACGATTATGATGGACATTTCGACACAAGCCTGAAGATAATGACAAGGAACTTAACAACTTCAGACCTTGAAAAACAATCCGATCATATCCAGACATCATCACAGACAATCCGATGACATAGCGATCAAAAGAGTCTAATAAAAGCACGATTATGATGGACATTTCGACACAAACCTGTAGATAATGACAAGGAACTTAACAACTTCAGACCTTGAAAAACAATCCGATCATATCCAGACATCATCACAGACAATCCGATGACATTATAGCGATCAAAACAGTCTAATAAAAGCACGATTATGATGGACATTTCGACACAAGCCTGTAGATAATGACAAAAAACTTAACAACTTCAGACCTTGAAAAACAATCCGATCATATCCAGACATCATCACAGACAATCCGATGACATTATAGCGATCAAAACAGTCTAATAAAAGCACGATTATGATGGACATTTCGACACAAGCCTGAAGATAATGACAAGGAACTTAACAACTTCAGACCTTGAAAAACAATCCGATCATATCCAGACATCATCACAGACAATCCGATGACATAGCGATCAAAAGAGTCTAATAAAAGCACGATTATGATGGACATTTCGACACAAACCTGTAGATAATGACAAGGAACTTAACAACTTCAGACCTTGAAAAAAGGAACTTAACAATCCGATCATATCCAGACATCATCACAGACAATCCGATGACATTATAGCGATCAAAACAGATCTAATAAAATGACAAAGGAACTTACGATTAAAAACAATGATGGACAATTTTATAGCGATCAAAACAATAAAAGCCTGTAGATAACACAAGCCTGACAAGGAACTTAACAACTTCAGACCTTGAAAACAATCCGATCATATCCAGACATCATCACAGACAATCCGATGACATTATAGCGATCAAAACAGTCTAATAAAAGCACGTTTATGATGGACATTTCGACACAAGCCGGTAGATAATGACAAAGAACTTAACAAATTCAGACCTTGAAAAACAATCCGATCATATCCAGACATCATCACAGACAATCCGATGACATTATAGCGATCAAAACAGTCTAATAAAAAGCACGATTATGATGGACATTTCGACACAAACCTGTAGATAATGACAAAGAACTTAACAAATTCAGACCTTGAAAAACAATCCGATCATATCCAGACATCATCACAGACAATCCGATGACATTATAGCGATCAAAACAGTCTAATAAAAAGCACGATTATGATGGACATTTCGACAAAACAAGCCTGTAGATAATGACAAAGAACTTAACAAATTCAGACATTGAAAAACAATCCGATCATATCCAGACATCATCACAGACAATCCGATGACATTATAGCGATCAAAACAGTCTAATAAAAGCACGATTATGATGGACATTTCGACACAAACCTGTAGATAATGACAAAGAAAAACTTAACAAATTCAGACCTTGAAAAACAATCCGATCATATCCAGACATCATCACAGACAATCCGATGACATTATAGCGATCAAAACAGTCTAATAAAAGCACGATTATGATGGACATTTCGACACAAGCCTGTAGATAATGACAAAGAACTTAACAAATTCAGACCTTGAAAAACAATCCGATCATATCCAGACATCATCACAGACAATCCGATGACATTATAGCGATCAAAACCTGAGTCTAATAAAAGCACGATTATGATGGACATTTTCGACACAAACCTGTAGAAAATGACAAAGAACTTAACAAATTCAGACCTTGAAAAACAATCCGATCATATCCAGACATCATCACAGACAATCCGATGATATTATAGCGATCAAAACAGTCTAATAAAAGCACGATTATGATGGACATTTCGACACAAACCTGTAGATAATGACAAAAGAACTTAACAAATTCAGACATTGAAAAACAATCCGATCATATCCAGACATCATCACAGACAATCCGATGACATTATAGCGATCAAAACAGTCTAATAAAAAGCACGATTATGATGGACATTTCGACACAAACCTGTAGATAATGACAAAGAACTTAACAAATTCAGACCTGACATTAAAAAAAACAAATCCGATCATTTCGACACAAGCCTGTAGACATCATCACAGAAAATCCGATGACATTATAGCGATCAAAACAGTCTAATAAAAGCACGATTATGATGGACATTTCGACACAAACCTGTAGATAATGACAAAGAACTTAACAAATTCAGACCTTGAAAAACAATCCGATCATATCCAGACATCATCACAGACAATCCGATGACATTATAGAAAATCAAAACAGTCTAATAAAAGCACGATTATGATGGACATTTCGACACAAACCTGTAGATAATGACAAGGAACTTAACAAATTCAGACCTTGAAAAACAATCCGATCATATCCAGACATCATCACAGACAATCCGATGACATTATAGCGATCAAAACAGTCAAAACGATTAGTCTAATAAAATGACAAGGAACGATTAAAACAATCCGATCATATCCAGACATTTCGACACAATTATAGCCGGTAATAAAATGACAAAGAACTTAACAAATTCAGACCTTGAAAAACAATCCGATCATATCCAGACATCATCACAGACAATCCGATGACATTATAGCGATCAAAAGAGTCTAATAAAAGCACGATTATGATGGACATTTCGACACAAACCTGTAGAAAATGACAAAGAACTTAACAAATTCAGACCTTGAAAAACAATCCGATCATATCCAGACATCATCACAGACAATCCGATGACATTATAGCGATCAAAACAGTCTAATAAAAGCACGATTATGATGGACATTTCGACACAAGCCTGTAGATAATGACAAAGAACTTAACAACTTCAGACCTTGAATAACAATCCGATCATATCCAGACATCATCACAGACAATCCGATAACATTATAGCGATCAAAACAGTCTAATAAAAGCACGATTATGATGGACATTTCGACACAAACCTGTAGATAATGACAAGGAACTTAACAAAATTCAGACCTTGAAAAAACAATCCGATCATATCCAGACATCATCACAGACAATCCGATGACATTATAGCGATCAAAACAGTCTAATAAAAGCACGATTATGATGGACATTTCGACACAAACCTGTAGATAATGACAAGGAACTTAACAAATTCAGACCTTGAAAAACAATCCGATCATATCCAGACATCATCACAGACAATCCGATGACATTATAGCGATCAAAACAGTCTAATAAAAGCACGATTATGATGGACATTTCGACACAAAACCTGTAGATAATGACAAAGAACTTAACAAATTCAGACCTTGAAAAAACAATCCGATCATATCCAGACATCATCACAACAATCCGATGACATTATAAAACGATCAAAACAGTCTAATAAAAGCACGATTATGATGGACATTTCGACACAAGCCTGTAGATAATTTAACTTAAAAACATTCAGACCTTGAAAAACAATCCGATCATATCCAGACATCATCACAGACAATCCGATGAACATTATAGCGATCAAAACAGTCTAATAAAAGCACGATTATGATGGACATTTCGACACAAACCTGTAGATAATGACAAGGAACTTAACAAATTCAGACCTTGAAAAAACAATCCGATCATATCCAGACATCATCACAGACAATCCGATGACATTATAGCGATCAAAAATAGTCTAATAAAAGCACGATTATGATGGACATTTCGACACAAACCTGTAGATAATGACAAAGGAACTTAAATTTGTTCAGACCTTGAAAAACAATCCGATCATATCCAGACATCATCACAGACAATCCGATGACATTATAAGATCAAAACAGTCTAATAAAAGCACGATTATGATGGACATTTCGACAAAACCTGTAGAAAATGACAAAGAACTTAACAAATTCAGACCTTGAAAACAATCCGATCATATCCAGACATCATCACAGATTATCCGATGACATTATAGCGATCAAAACAGTCTAATAAAAGCACGATTATGATGGACATTTCGACACAAAACCTGTAGATAATGACAAAGAACTTAACAAATTCAGACCTTGATATGGCACCTTGCATTTATTGAAATATTCATAGAAATATGAGTTAATTTTTTTCTTATTCAGTTTATTAAACAGGTTGTTAATTTTTTTTTTTTAAAACGGAAAATAACTAACTGGGTTGAAAATAATTCACTAAGAATGTACTAAACGATCCTAAAGCAAGGAAAAGAAAGAAAGGAAAAGGAAGAAAGGAAAGATAATAACAAAAAGGGGAAAGAAAGGAAAAGACATGATATCAAAACAGGCCGCTGGGTGGGACCAGATGTCGGTCAGAGCCTCTGACTGACCTTAATTTTTGTTGAAAGAATAGAATTGAGATATCGGTCGCGAGCGCTGACCGACATTTTCGTAGAAGAATTCTTATCAAAATAACGAAAGGTAACTTTAAATTAGAATAATAGAAATGAATTTTACTTTAGTCAGAGAGAAAGTGTCTTTGGGTTGGGGAAGTGACTGGTGAAAACGATATACGGAATTGACCTGTTAAGAATTGGACACCCACGTTAAGAAAGTAGAGATATTTCGACCCAGATAATTAAGATTCTCGGCTATCAGGAAAAACAAAGAGGTAAAAAGAAGAGCAATTGTTTTTGGACCACGGAGGGCGCCAGGAAGGCGGAAAAGATCCTTTCTAAAAAGTCAAGACTAATTAGCAGCGGGCTGTTTGACAAAGTCCAGGTGAGAGAGGGCAAGGATTGTCATTTTGCGTACGTGCAAAAAGGTGCGAAATCGGATTTTGTTTTTTTAAAACCAGCACGATGTAACCACACCCGCCAACAAAAGGGAGAGGGTGTTCGGTCAATAACAATTGGTCGAATACAATCACGTGACCGCGGAAGAAGAAGGAAAGAAAACCCCGATCAATAACTGTTGGACGAGGCGGTCACGTGGGCTGCGGAAAAGAAGAGAAAAGAAAGGTTCGATCGGGAACGATTGGTTGAGAGCGATCACCTGACATGAGAGAGACTAAGAGAAATAGATATGCGCCCCCCCCAAGAGCACTGTGAGAAAGTAGGGAAAACAATAACGATAATGGAAAATCAAAATTAATACGGCTTTTGAAATTATCGAGAAACCCTGACGCCGACCGACCCACCCCAGTTTGTTGCGGCGTCAATATAAGCAGGACCCCAGTCGACAGAAATCAGTTTGAGTTGAGCTGCGCCTCGGATGAAGAAGGAGTTTGAGTTGAAGTGCAGCCCTGCATTCGCCCCCTCAGAGAAAGGCCGGTCCGTTTGGCCTTAAGTGGAAAGAAGGCCGCGACGACAGCGGAGATGAGTTTAGCCAATAATTCAGAAGCCGAAGACAAGTTTGAGAGAAGCCGGAGTTGGGCTGAGTTGCAGCAGGACCGCGGGCAGGGGAAGATCCTGAACGACAGAAATCTTGCCTAAGGAAGCAAAAACCCTCAACAGAAGGACTTCCAGAATTGAAGACAAGAAATCTTCCACCCAATTGAAGACAAGAAATCTTCCACCCAATCGAAGAAAGAAATCTTCCACTGAATCGAAGCAAGAAATCTTCCACTGAATCGAAAACAGCACAAGTTGAAACAAGAAATCTACCAGTCTAAACAGAAGAAGAAGAAGAAATACAACTCAAGTCGGAGAGAAGAATCAACTGCGAATGATCGATAGAAATTAGCCCCAGTGTCGAACTGAACCACACTCCGACATACATACATGATTCTAGAAAGTAGGTAATTCGACATTTTTTATTGTGTGATAGAAGCTTGGTGCCATAGTCCACAGAGCGGGTCGGGAATTGAGAACAATTTTGTTTTTATGTAACGGACTTTAAGATATAAAAGGTTGTTACCCTTTTTATCAGCAATTTTGTTTGGTGTCGTGAGTTTTTTTTTTATTTGTGTTTTGCCACCCCCGTCGGACTCAACTTGTATCGGCCCCGATCCCTGCTGGTCCCGTCTGTCTAAGATCTAAACACAGCGTGGGTAGACAGACCGGAGATCGGTATAGTTGCTTTAGTGACCAGGTATTGGAAGCGAGTCGGGAAAGGCGAGGCTGGTGATCATCTGACCAAAGGGTTGGAGCGGCACGCTTGGACCCAGGAGGAACGACCAGGAGGAGCGACGTCACCGTTGGCGCCGTAACCAAAGGATCCGACACTGGGCCAGGTGTAACCGTCACAGTGGTGCCGTGACCAACGGATCAACCCTGAGACAACCACGTCACGTGGTGCCGTGGACCAACCCTGGAGACAACCACGGTGCCATTTGGTGCCGTGGTGACCGAGGATTTCAACCCTGAGAAGACCACGATCGACCGCCGTTGCTGAAAGTTCAAGCAGAAATCAGAACGACCCGGGACCAAAGGAAAAGAAGGAACAGAATCGTCTGTAAGGTAGGACACCTTGTTTATTTCCTACCTCGATTGTTGCTCTCTGTAGACATGTCAGATTATGAGTCGGATAGAGCAGTGGGGGGGTGTGAAGAAGAAGTAGGGCGGGGGTTGCGAGCAGATTTAAGGGGCTGTTGGGGGACCGAGGGTCCCAGTGTTTGATGGTAGTGGAAGGAGTTCAGAACTGGCTGACAATCCTCGAAAAGAGCCGAACCATCTACGAGCTCGGACCAGGAAAACCCTGTACCTGGCATACGATGCCACAAAGGGAAAAAGCGTCGGAGTTCGTAAGGGGACTCTTGGAAAATCATCCCCGCTTGGCCTGGGAAGAAGTAAAAAACTGTTGACCAAAGAGTTCGCCGACGAGGGTACGGGCCAGAGGCCATGAGGGCCCTTTTAAACTAACACAGCTTCGAGGAGACCCCTGGAGAATTAGCCCGAGCGGGAAGGCTATCGTCATTAGCATTCCCTGAGGTGGTCAGGACAACGCAGTCATGCAGGCCCAACTGGCGGACCTGTATGTGGAAGCTCTGAGTGATGAGCGTGTTCGGCACGACGTCCTGAAAGAGGGACCGCTCAGACTGTCGGCAGCAATAGAGCTGGCCAGAGAGAGCCAGGGGGTATGGGATAAGGTGAAGAGGTGTGGGAAGAAGCAGACACCAAGTCAGGAGGCTGGAAGAAGGGGGGTAGGCGGAAGAACCCCCGCATGGAATCAGAGGGTTAAGGAAGAGGTGGATCGGGCAGAAATATGGGAGGAGGACCCCAATAGAAGGGCATGGTCGACCAGGCATGGCTTTTATAAGCCCACGCCGGGTCGATACGGGCTGGTCTGCTGGACCTGTGGGCACGAGGACCACAGGGCGGCGGAATGTCCGACGAAGTGGGGATTGCCCCCAGACTTCAATCAGGACAGATGCACCAGGTGTGGTAAGAAAGGACACCTGGCCAAGTGGTGCGGGCTGAGGAAGGGTGCCCCACCAATATTAACAAAGAAGGCCGAGCCCAAGAAAAGGCCCAAAAGCAGCGGGCCACCCCAGAATTAAGAGGGAGGGTGGCCCAGTTAAAAAGGGAGAGAAATAAAAACTTGACCAGTGGGTGGGCGAACCGCTTGAATAGAGGACGGGTTCCCCGAGGATAGACACAAGGCCAACCCAGTTAAAAAGGGAAAGAGCAAAATGTTGGACATGTGGTCGGATGGGCCACTTTGCGGCAAGCTGTCCAGCAAGAAGGTGCTGGTTTTGCAGGAGGCCAGGACACCTGAAAAGAAACTGTATTCTTAGAAACGGCCATGGAGACCGGGAGAGGTCCGGGGTCGCCCAGGTGCAGGGGGCGCAGAACTCCACCTCATAAAAAAAATGAAGATGAATTATTATTACTGGCGCCTATGGCTGGGTTAACCCAAAGGTGGGGGACCCAGGAAGAAGAAAGCTCAGGGTGTTCTCTCACAACGCAAGAGAGAGAACTATCCTGTAAAGCAGAGATAGGTGGTAGAGAGATGAGGGTTTTGGTGGACACAGGAGCATCTAGTCATTGATGAGAGAGGAAACATACAGGCGGGGTGAAACGGAAGAGAAGGTTACGGGAAGCGGACATAGAGATCACGCAAGCAGATGGGGCCCCCTGAGATAAAAAAGGGATGGTGGAGGCCCTGGTGAGGATTGGGAGGGTGAAAAGCACCCAAAATTTTTACGTAACCCCCGACCTGTGTACAGAGGCAATCTTGGGAGAAGATTGGCCCGGAGCCAGAGGGCCCAGATAGAGTTTAATCCTACTGTATGTTGGTGGTGAACGGCGAGAGAACGCCATTGGGATGCCCACCAGAGGAAGAGATAACCATAGTGGTGGAGGAAGATGTAAAGTTACCCCTAGGACCGCAGTGTCGGGAAAGGGTAGGCTAATGTCAGAAAAAAGGTACGGAGAGGACCTCTGCAGTTGGTCCCTGTAGAAGGAAAGGGCCTAGAAGATAACGAGGTAACCCTATGCGAAACGGTAGTGGAGGCAGCCGAGTTGGTGCCCATAATGATGGTGAACCAGGCCCAAAAGACTATCAAGGTTAGGAGAGGGAGAAGATAGGAAGAGCACTTCCCCACGAACTCTGAATCGGGTGAGATTCGAGGAGGAACGAAGGAAGCTAGTAGAGCAAACAAAAGGAATCTAGATGAGGATATATTAGCACCGGATCAATTTAGAACCAGAGTGGGGGGTCTGTTAAGAACAATCGAGATGTGGTGGCCCAGTCAGACAAGGAGCTAGGTCAGACCCACACAGTCGAAATGAAAATCGACACCGGAGACCACCCCCGTGAAATTAAAAACCCTACCGAACACCTATACATAAAAGACCCTTGTAGAAGAGGCAGTAGAGGAAATGTTGAAGCTGGGATGATCGAAAGATCGATCTCTCCCTTGAGCTTCCCAATAGTAATAGTAGGTAAGAAAGATGGCGGCCACCGTTTCTGTGTGGATTTTAGAAAGCTGAATTTATATCGAAGCCGTTGGCGGTGCCATTGCCATTGATAGACGACATTTTGGCATTATTAGGGAAGGCAAAGTACTTCTACGTTGGACTTGAGGTCCGGTATTGGCAGGTAGCCCTGGATGAGGCTGACAAGGAGAAGGCCGCATTCGCGTGTCACCTGGGACTGTTTCAGTTCAGAGTGATGCCATTCGGTTTAGCTAATGCCCCGGGAGTCTTCCAACAGCTAATGTCAATAGTGTTAGGAGGATACGAGAGCTTTGCCATGGCGTATTTGGACGATATCTTGATATTTTCGGAGACAGTGGAACAACACTTTTTCATTTAAGACAGGTGTTGGGAAGGTTGAGGAAACACGGATTAAAAATTGAAATTGTCAAAGTGTCAGTTTCTGAGGGAAGAAACTAGGTATTTAGGCTTCGTCATAAACGGAGACGGTATTAAACCCGACATGGATAAGGTAAAGGTCATAAGGGAAATGCCAGAGCCTAAGACCGTGAGGCAGGTAAGAGGTTTCATAGGAGCTATAGGGCTACTACCGACGCTTCGTCCCGGCATTTTCAAGAATTGCCATACCGCTGGTGGCCCTGACGAAGAAATACGCTAGGTTCAAGTGGACAGAGGACTGTCAACGAGCATTTGATTCGCTAAAGGAACAGTTGACAACCGTTCCACTGCTGACGTATCCAGACCTCAGCAAGCCCATGATATTATACACGGATGCCAGTGAGCAGTGTGTAGGGGCAGTACTTACCCAGCCGTGTCCTGATAAGGAAGGACCAGTGCCAGGCATACCAGAGGAAGTACTGATATACTTCCCTCCCATAAGCTCAGAGACACAACAGAGGTGGCCAGTAATAGAGAGGGAAGGATATGCTATCATGTATGCTCTCCAAAAAAGCTGGACTACTATTTAAATGGTGCGGTCTTCACTATAAAGACAGACCACAAGCCTCTGCAGTACCTATTGCAGGCAGAGGACAAATAATAAGAAAATTCAACAGTGGGCACTTGAGTTAAGTGGCTACCACTGTAAGATAGAGTATTTGGCAGGAAAGGAAAACACGTGCGCAGATTTACTCTCAAGAATACCGAAACAACTGGAAGAAAGATCTGTAAGGGTAGAACAGGGAGTAGATGATAAAGCCTATAGAATAGGAGTAATTAACTCTAATAAGCTAAAAGATCGCCCTATATTAGAATCGGACGAAGAAGGGGACGCCCAGATAATAACCGATCCTTACTGGACAGAAGGAATTGAGAAGGAGCAAGCAGACAGTGAAATAGCTGCTCTGAGAGAAAAGGTGAAGTCAGGAGAGACCACCAAGTATGCCATAATAGAGGAAAGGCTGTATTATCTCTCAGGAAGGGATGAAGAAGTCAAACCCAAGTTGTATGTGCCCAAAAGTTTAAGACCAGAGATATTGGAACAGTGCCACGAAAGGTTGGGTCACATGGGAATTGATAGGACATGTGATCTCATAGGAAGAAAGTACTATTGGCCCAAACTGTACGGAGAAGTCACTAACTATGTTCGAAGTTGTGTAGTGTGCCAGTCGCAGAGCAGAAGGCAGGAAATGGCACCCTTGGAGGAAACAGACGTACCAAACTTCCCCTTCGAGAAAGTGAGTATGGATGTATCAGGACCATATGGGGAAACTGCACAAGGAAACAACTATATAGTGAGTTTTGTCGATTGGCTAACAAATTGGCCTGAAGCATTTGCAGTACCAGACAAGAAGGCCAGAACTGTGGCCGGGTTGATAATAAGCGAAATCTTCCCCTAGGTATGGTGCCCTGTGCAATTGGTAACAGATAATGGCACGGAGAATGTGAACAGCATCATGAGAGAGGTTTTGACAGGTTTGAATGTAGAGCACATAAAAAACATCCCCATATCACCCCAGGAAATGCTAAAGTGGAAAAGGTTTCATAGAACCTTGGGAGATGTATTGGCCAAGTTGGTCAGAGAAAACATTGGAAATTGGGACTTGTATTTGACGCAGGTTTGGCGGCCGTGAGGTTTACGATAAACGAAACCTCCAGATTTTCTCCTTATTTTTGTTGTTTGGCAGAGACGTGGTCCTGCCTGTAGATAACCTACTGAAGCCCTGAAGAAGGTATATGGGAGAAGATCATCATCAACTATTGCTGGAACAGCAACATAAGATATTCATACAGGCCAGAAGAAGAATAAAGAGGGCCCAGAAGAAAAGAAATGAGAGGGTGAATGCTGAAAGAAAGGTGGTAGAATTGAAGGTTGGAGACCCTGTCTACTATAAAATCCACCAGAGAGAAGGAAAACTAGACCAGAGATGGGAACCGTACTACCGGATAGTAGAGCAGACGGGCCCAGTATCATATATGTAATATGGGATCAAGTGGCAGGACGAGCGAGGAGGGTTCATGCCAATGATCTGAAGAAGGCTGAAATAGCTAACCTAGAAATGAGCGAGCTGAGGCCCTAAGAAGACAAGGAAAAGGAAGGTAACTCTGGTTGAACCGAAGGAATGGAGACGGAGGAAGACCTGAAGAAGATGAGGAGATAGGTCAACTTGACCAGATAAACGAAGCAGTCCGAGTGACGGAGTTGGAACCCTCAGCGGGATTAGCGATGTTCAGTCGTCGACTGAATCAGTGCAGAGAAGACCCTGTGGAATCGCCATCGCACCCCCATGTCCGAAGAAAAGGAAGAAAAAGACGAAGAGGTCCAAACAAGCAGTCGAAGGCTTTAAAAGAGGCACCCTGAACAGGACGAAGGGTCCAGCGAGTGGGAGGAGGAGGATCGAATACCCTTTCCCAGCTTAAGGAAAGGATAAGGAACAAGAAAAGTTTAGACATAGAGTCGAGAGGTATCGAAGACATTCAAGGCGAAGACTCTAAACAGGAAGAAGAATCAAGGGATGAAGAAGAGGACAAAGAACCTCCTGGACGAGAATTAAACACAGAAAGAAGGTTAGAGGTTGAACAGGAATCACCTCAGAAGATGAGATCAGGGAGGAGAAGAACCCCAAATCTCAGTAGAACAAAAGGGCTGTGCAGAATAGGAGCATTTAGTGTCAACAGATAACGACACTGGCTCATCCAAAATCCTATTGGCTGACTATGGTAGATGTGAGTGGAGGAATGGAGTCGCGGGCTGCACCTCACGAGGGACGGAAGAAGATCATTGGCATTGTTGATTGATCACCAGTGGTGTCATGAAGTACGACCTTTAGAGGGCGCCACGCACACCTGACCGGACCATTCTGTCTGCTAGAGGTTAGTTAGAGGAGGAGGAGCCGAACTAAGAGAAAAGTTATGAAATGATTGAGTGATGAGTCGAGCGAGACTAAGGGTTGAAGAATAACAACAAGAGAATTTGTTACCTTTCCTAGGAATGATAGCTAGGTACAAGGTGGAAGCAGACTACATAGCATTAAATTCAGGGAGAACGAAATTCATGTTGCTATCAGCTGAAGAAGCTAGAAGGTGTAGAGATGATACCCTGGGGACTTGTACCTCGTTGAGCCCTATCTATAAAACTGGTAACTGCAAACTGTGCATACTAGAATTGTTTGAAGGAAGGGGAGAAGGAATCAAAAGAATCTGCCAAGTAGAGGTATTAACAAACTCAGCATTACCACAAGCTATCAGTGTTTCAGACGGGGTGGGGCAGTAAGCCACCCAGAAACATATCAGCCTGTCTAGGGTATGTGGGGGAGAGTCCACAAGGACATTAAGAATAAGGCCACCGTTATCCCCCATGTCGCTACCCATGGATGTTCGGCGGTTGGGGTGTCCATCTCCTGCCCCCTATTACCAGATGGAAGAAAGGTATGAAGAAAAAGATTCACCATAGAGATGATTGGTAGAGGCTTAGTCAATTGTACAGAATTATGGGAGCCGATAGTAAAGAGATTCTCTAATGTTACCTTAAATAAGATGCCAATTTTAATGAAGCCCATAGAAAAGATCGATATGGATCACTTAAGAGATAAGTTAAGTGCGCTGGGAGACGAAGGTGTAGCTTGGGAAGACGATGAGCAGATCGCGATAAATTGGTCAATAGTAATGGGTACATTCCTAGTTATAGCCATCGGGGGTGTAATAATATGGAAGATTAAGAGTAGAGAAGATTAGCGAACGACAGTCTAGTGAGCATGCAACAACTCGAGGGGAGATGCCGAGCGGTGTTCCTCACTCAGACAGAACTGGCGAAGAAATTGCTGGAAGACCAATGGAGGAGGCTGGCGTGAGACCACCACGTGCGGCGGAAAAACCTCCCACAGCAGAGAGGAAAACATTGACCAAGAAGAACAAACCCTAAAGAACACATCTGCACCTACAGACACACGCACACATTTCATTGCATGTAGAACAAAAAGAAAATGAAAAGAACATTTCATTGCATGTAGATCAAAAGAAAATGAAAAAGAACATTTCATTGCATGTAGAACAAAAGAAAATGAAAAGAACATTTCATTGCATGTAGAACAAAAAAAAATGAAAAGAACATTACATTGCATGTAGAACAAAAGAAAAAAAGAACATTTCATTGCAAAAGAAATGAAAAGAACATTTCATTGCATGTAGAACAGAAGAAAATGAAAAGAACATTTCATTGCATGTAGAACAAAAGAAAATGAAAAAGAACATTTCATTGCATGTAGAACAAAAGAAAATGAAAAGAACATTTCATTGCATGTAGAACAAAAAAAATGGAAAGAACATTACCCTTGCATGTTAGAAAGTAGAATAGAATTGCATGAGACGAATGCATGGTGCATGTTAAATGATGTAATTGTTTAGGTGTCATTTACGGGTAAATGACAAATCGGTTAGGGAGGATTATGGCACCTTGCATTTATTGGAAATATTCATAGAAATATGAGTTAATTTTTTTCTTATTCAGTTTATTAAACAGGTTGTTAATTTTTTTCTTTAAAACGGAAAATAACTGGGTTGAAAATAATTCACTAAGAATGTACTAAACGATCCTAAAGCAAGGAAAAAGAAAAGAAAGGAAAAAGGAAGAAAGGAAAGATAATAACAAAAGGGGAAAGAAAGGAAAAGACATGATATCAAAACAGGCCGCTGGGTGTGGACCAGATGTCGGTCAGAGCCTCTGACTGACCTTAATTTTTGTTGAAAGAATAGAATTGAGATATCGGTCGCGAGCGCTGACCGACATTTTCGTAGAAGAATTCTTATCAAAATAACGAAAGGTAACTTTTAAATTAGAATAATAGAAATGAATTTTACTTTAGTCAGAGAGAAAGTGTCTTTGGGTTGGGGAAGTGACTGGTGAAAACGATATACGGAATTGACCTGTTAAGAATTGACACCCACGTTAAGAAAGTAGAGATATTTCGACCTAGATAATTAAGATTCTCGGCTATCAGGAAAAAAAAAGAGGTAAAAAGAAGAGCAATTGTTTTGGACCACGGAGGGCGCCAGGAAGGCGGAAAAGATCCTTTCTAAAAGTCAAGACTAATTAGCAGCGGGCTGTTTGACAAAGTCCAGGTGAGAGAGGGCAAGGATTGTCATTTTGCGTACGTGCAAAAAGGTGCGAAATCGGATTTTGTTTTTTTAAACCAGCACGATGTAACCACACCCGCCAACAAAAGGGAGAGGGTGTTCGGTCAATAACAATTGGTCGAATACAATCACGTGACCGCGGAAGAAGAAGGAAAGAAAACCTCGATCAATAACTGTTGGACGAGGCGGTCACGTGGGCTGCGGAAAAGAAGAGAAAGAAAGGTTCGATCGGGAACGATTGGTTGAGAGCGATCACCTGACATGAGAGAGACTAAGAGAAATAGATATGCGCCGCCCCCCAAGAGCACTGTGAGAAAGTAGGGGTGAAAACAATAACGATAATGGAAAAGTCAAAATTAATACGGCTTTTGAAATTATCGAGAAAACCCTGACGCCGACAGACCCACCCCAGTTTGTTGCGGCGTCAATATAAGCAGGACCCCAGTCGACAGAAATCAGTTTGAGTTGAGAAGCGCCTGGATGAAGAAGGAGTTTGAGCGCAAGGCTGCGGGCCCGGCTCATTGAAGTTTGAGGCAAGAAAGGCCGAAGTTTTGGCCTAAGCAGTGGAGAGTTGCAGTCGCGCACTGACAGCGGAGATGAGTGAACAATAATTCCAGAAGCCGAAGAGAAGAAATTTTCCAGCCCAAGATGAAGACCGGAAATTGGGCTGAGTTGGAGACAAGACCGCCAGCAGGGAAGATCCTGAACGACATAAGACAAGAATTCTTCCGCCCCTTTGAAGACAAAAAGAACCTCAGAAGAAGGACTTCCAGCCCAAGTTGAAGACAAGAAATCTTCCACCGAATTGAAGCAAGAAATCTTCCACTGAATCGAAGCAAGAAATCTTCCACTGAATCGAAGAAGAAATCTTCCACTGAATTGAAACAAGAAATCTACCAGTCCAAACAGAAGAAGAAGAAGAAATACAACTCAAGTCGGAGAGAAGAATCAACTGCGAATGATCGATAGAAATTAGCCCCAGTGTCGAACTGAACCACACCCGACATACATACATGATTCTAGAAAGTAGGTAATTCGACATTTTCCTATTGTGTGATAGAAGCTTGGTTATAGTCCACAGAGCGGGTCGGGGAATTGAGAACAATTTTGTTTTATGTAACGGACTTTAAGATATAAAAGGTTGTTACCCTTTTATCAGCAATTTTGTTTGGTGTCGTGAGTTTTATTTTATTTGTGTTTTGCCACCCCCGTCGGACTCAACTTGTATCGGCCCCGATCCCTGCTGGTCCCGTCTGTCTAAGATCTAAACACAGCGTGGGTAGACAGACCGAGATCGGTATAGTTGCTTTAGTGACCAGGTATTGGAAGCGAGTCGGGAAAGGCGAGGCTGGTGATCATCTGACCAAAGGGTTGGAGCGGCACGCTTGGACCCAGGAGGAACGACCAGGAGGAGCGACGTCACCGTTGGCGCCGTAACCAAAGGATCCGACACTGGGCCAGGTGTGTAACCGTCACAATCCGATCATATCCATATCATCACCAACGGACAATCCGATAACATTATAGAGATCAAAACAGTCTAATAAAAGCACGATTATGATGGACATTTTCTCTGTAGAAATGACAAGGAACTTATCAATTCAGACAAAAACAATCCGATCAGACATCATCACAATCCATTATGATAACATTTTCGATAGCGATCAAAACAGTCTAAAAAAAATCCGCACGATTAAGACAATGATGACATTTCGAATCAAAACCTAAGATAATGACAAAGGAACTTAACAAATTCAGACCTTGAAAACAATCCATCATATCCAGACATCATCACAGACAATCCGATGACATTATATGATCAAAACAGTCTAATAAAAGCACGATTATGATGGACATTTCGACACAAGCCTGTAGATAATGACAAGGAACTTAACAAATTCAGACCTTGAAAAACAATCCGATCATATCCAGACATCATCACAGACAATCCGATGACATTATAGCGATCAAAACAGTCTAATAAAAAGCACGATTATGATGGACATTTTCGACACCAAAACCCATATCCAGAGATAATGACAATCCAACTTAAGCAAAACAGTCTTCAGACCGATTGAAAAACAAACCTGATCAAATCCAGACATCATCACAGACAATCCGATGACATTATAGCGATCAAAAACAGTCTAATAAAAGACGATTATGATGGACATTTCGACAGAAAACCTGTAGATAATGACAAGGAACTTAACAAATTCAGACCTTGAAAAACAATCCGATCATATCCAGACATCATCACAGACAATCCGATGACATTATAGCGATCAAAACAGTCTAATAAAAGCACGATTATGATGGACATTTCGACACAAACCCTGTAGATAATGACAAGGAACTTAACAAATTCAGACCTTGAAAAACAATCCGATCATATCCAGACATCATCACAGACAATCCGATGACATTATAGCGATCAAAACAGTCTAATAAAAAGCACGATTATGATGGACATTTCGACAAACCTGTAGATAATGACAAAGAACTTAACAAATTCAGACCTTGAAAAACAACTCCGATCATATCCAGACATCATCACAGACAATCCGATGACATTATAGCGATCAAAAAAAGTCTAATAAAAGCACGATTATGATGGACATTTCGATCATAATCTGTAGATAAAATGACAAAGAACACGATTATGATTTTCAACCTTGAAAAACAATCATTATCATATCCAGACATCATCACAGACAATCCGATGACATTATAAAGCGATCAAAACAGTCTAATAAAAGCACGATTAATGGACATTTCGACACAAACCTGTAGATAATGACAAAAACTTAACAAATTCAGACCTTTTCCGAACAATCCGACCATCATCACAGACAATCATGACATTATAGCAGATCAAAACAGTCTAATAAAAGTCGCCGATTATGATGGACATTTCGACAAGCAACCTATAGATAATGACAAGAACTTAACAAGAACGCCAAAAACAATCCGATTATCCAGACATCATCACAGGACATTATAGCGATCAAAACAGTCTAATAAAAAGCACGATTATGATTTTCGACACAAACCTGTAGATATTGACAAAGAACTTAACAAATTCAGACCTTGAAAACAATCCGATCATATCCAGACATCATCACAGACAATCCGATGACATTATAGCGATCAAAACAGTCTAATAAAAAGCACGATTATGATGGACATTTCGACACAAGCCTGTAGATAATGACAAGGAACTTAAATAACTTCAGACCTTGAAAAACAATCCGATCATATCCAGACATCATCACAGACAATCCGATACATTATAGCGATCAAAACAGTCTAATAAAAGCACGATTATGATGGACATTTCGACACAAACCTGTAGATAATGACAAGGAACTTAACAAATTCAGACCTTGAAAAACAATCCGATCATATCCAGACATCATCACAGACAATCCGATGACATTATAGCGATCAAAACAGTCTAATAAAGCACGATTATGATGGACATTTCGACACAAGCCTGTAAAATGACAAGGAACTTAACAAATTAACCTTGAAAAACAATCCGATCATATCCAGACATCATCACAGACAATCCATTGACATTATAGCACAAAACAGTCTAATAAAAGCACGATTATGATGGACATTTCGACACAAGCCTCTGTAACAAAAACTTAACAAATTCAGACCTTGAAAAACAATCCGATCATATCCAGACATCATCACAGACAATCCGATGACATTATAGCGATCAAAACAGTCTAATAAAAGCACGATTATGATGGACATTTCGACACAAGCCTGTGGATAATGACAAGAACTTAACAACTTCAGACCTTGAAAAACAATCCGATCATATCCAGACATCATCACAGACAATCCGATGACATTATAGCGATCAAAACAGTCTAATAAAAGCACGATTATGATGGACATTTCACACAAACCTGTAGATAATGACAAGGAACTTAACAACAATCAGACCTTCTAATAAAAAAAAGCAAAACAAACCTCTGATCATATCCAGACATCATCACAGACAATCCGATGACATTATAGCGATCAAAACAGTCTAATAAAAGCACGATTATGATGGACATTTCGACACAAGCCTGTAGATAATGACAAAGAACTTAAATAAATTCAGACCTTGAAAACAATCCGATCATATCCAGACATCATCACAGACAATCCGATGACATTATAGCGATCAAAACAAAGTCCTAATAAAAGTACGATTATGATGGACATTTCGACACAAGCCTGTAGATAATGACAAAGAACTTAACAAATTCAGACCTTGAAAAACAATCCGATCATATCCAGACATCATCACAGACAACAGTCTATAAAAGCATTATATGTACATTTCGATAAAATAATAGTCTAATAAAAACAATCGATTATGATCATCACAGGACATTTCGATCAAAAGCCGATTAGATACATTTCGACAAGGAACCTGTAATAAACTTCAGACCTTGAAAAACAACTGATCATATCCAGACATCATCACAGACAATCCAATGACATTATAGCGATCAAAACAGTCTAATAAAAATCACGATTATGATGGACATTTCGACACAAACCCTGATAATGACAAGGAACTTAACAAATTCAGACCTTGAAAAACAATCCGATCATATCCAGACATCATCACAGACAATCCGATGACATTATAGCGATCAAAACAGTCTAATAAAGCACGATTATGATGGACATTTCGACACAATGCCTTAGAAAACAATAATGACAAGACAATCCGAATTAACAAAACATTTCGACAGACCTTGAAAAAAGAACAATCCGAAAAACATATCCAGACATCATCACAGACAATCCGATGACATTATAGCGATCAAAACAGTCTAATAAAAAGCACGATTATGATGGACATTTCGACACAAGCCTGTAGATAATGACAAAGAACTTACTTCAGACCTTGAAAACAATTCATATCCAGACATCATCAAAAATCCATGACATTATTGCGATCAAATCCAATAAAAAGCATCATCACAGACAAAACCTTAGATGACAAGGAACTAGCGATCAAAACAGTCTCAATCCAAAATCACAGACAATCCGATGACATTATGATGGAAACATTTCGACACAAGCCTGTAGATAATGACAAGGAACTTAAAAACTTCAGACCTTGAAAAACAATCCGATCATATCCAGACATCATCACAGACAATCCGATGACATTATAGCGATCAAAACAGTCTAATAAAAGCACGATTATGATGGACATTTCGACACAAACCTGTAGATAATGACAAAGGAACTTAACAAATTCAGACCTTGAAAAACAATCCGATCATATCCAGACATCATCACAGACAATCCGATGACATTATAGCGATCAAAACAGTCTAATAAAAGCACGATTATGATGGACATTTTTGTAGATCAATGACAAAGGAACTTAATAAATTCAGACCTTGAAAACAATCCGATCATATCCAGACATCATCACAGACAATCCGATGACATTATAGCGATCAAAACAGTCTAATAAAAGCACGATTATGATGGACATTTCGACACAAGCCTGTAGATAATGACAAGGAACTTAACAACTTCAGACCTTGAAAAACAATCTATCCAGACATCATCACAACAATCCGATGACATTATAGCGATCAAAACAGTCTAATAAAAAGCACGATTATGATGGACATTTCGACACAAGCCTGTAGATAATGACAAAAGAACTTAACAACTTCAGACCCTTGAAAACAATCCGATCATATCCAGACATCATCACAGAAAATAATGACGAACTTAACAACTGATGACATTATAAGATCAAAACAGTCTAATAAAAGCACGATTATGATGGACATTTCGACACAAACCTGTAGATAATGACAAGGAACTTAACAACTTCAGACCTTGAAAAACAATCCGATCATATCCAGACATCATCACAGACAATCCGATGACATTATAGCGATCAAAACAGTCTAATAAAAGCACGATTATGATGGACATTTCGACAAAAGCCTGTAGATAATGACAAGGAACTTAACAAATTCAGACCTTGAAAACAATCCGATCATATCCAGACATCATCACAGACAATCCGATGACATTATAGTTTTCCTTCAAAACAGTCTAATAAAAGCATTTTGATGGACATTTCCGACACAAGCCTGTAGATAATGACAAGGAACTTAACAACTTCAGACCTTGAAAACAATCCGATCATATCCAGACATCATCACAGACAATCCGATGACATTATAGCGATCAAAAACAGTCTAATAAAAGCACGATTATGATGGACATTTCGACACAAGCCTGTAGATAATGACAAGGAACTTAACAAATCAGACCTTGAAAAACAATCCGATCATATCCAGACATCATCACAGACAATCCGATGACATTATAGCGATCAAAATGGAGTCTAATAAAAGCACGATTATGATGGACATTTTTCCGACACAAACCTGTAGATATACAAGGAACTTAACAAAATTCAGACCTGAAAACAATCCGATCATATCCAGACATCATCACAGACAATCCGATGACATTATAGCGATCAAAACAGTCTAATAAAAGCATCGATTATGATGGACATTTCGACACAAAACTGTAGATACATGACAAGGAACTTAACAAATTCAGACCTTGAAAAACAATCGATCATATCCAGACATCATCACAGACAATCCGATGACATTATAAACGATCAAAACAGTCTAATAAAAGCACGATTATGATGGACATTTTACACAAACCTGTAGATAATGACAAAGGAACTTAAATTAATTCAGACCTTGAAAACAATCCGATCATATCCAGACATCATCACAGACAATCCGATGACATTATAGCGATCAAAACAGTCTAATAAAAGCACGATTATGATGGACATTTCGACACAAACCTGTAGATAATGACAAGGAACTTAACAAATTCAGACCTTGAAAAACAATCCGATCATATCCAGACATCATCACAGACAATCCGATGACATTATAAACGATCAAAACAGTCTAATAAAAAGCACGATTATGATGGACATTTCGACACAAGCCTGTAGATAATGACAAAGAACTTAACAACTGACTCCGACAAATTCATCACAGACCCGATGACATTATAGAAAAACAGTCTAATAAAAGCACGATTATGATGGACATTTCTGACATCAACCTGTAGATAATGACAAAAGAACAATCGATCATATCCAGACATCATCAGACAAAACCGATGACATTATATGATCAAAACAGTCTAATAAAAGCACGATTATGATGGACATTATACACTTTTTGATTGTTAAGGACTGTTTTAAGGAAAAAAACATTTTTTTTCTGGCTTTAGCCTTGTCTCTAAAATATTAAAAAAGGTGGTTTGTACGTCGACATAGGCCATATTATGCCGCTGATTCATGCGTCAGAAATATATAATTGTACTATTGACACAAACCGTTTATGCGTCGACTGTTTTGCCATCACTGACTTTGGAAGCAAACCTAAAATAGATAAAAAAAATCACGAAAACACCTTTTGACATTCAATATGACTTTTATTCATTTACGGAATTACAATCCGGCTAAAACACTAATGGAATAAATAAATTAAAAACTTAAAAAAAAAACCACAATCGCACTAAACAATCCGATCTTTTAAGCATCAAAACAGCAAAAAAGACATTATGGACACGCAAAAGAGATAATGAGGAATTAACAAAAAAAATTAAAAAAAAAATTCAACCAAAAACAACCGACAACCCGAACTTTATAGCATCAAAACATTAAAAA
>CAHIKZ030003903.1:0-52129 GCA_903632075.3 Acanthosepion pharaonis | reverse complement strand
ACACCAGAAAGCTGTAACACGAGGGAAAGTGGAAAAATCAGGCGTGGCTAGAAAAGGCAGATCACCGCCCTCTGTGGGATCAGGTTGAGATCATAGACAAAGAACACCATTGGAAAATTCGTAAACTTAAGGAATCAGCACATATGCTAGGCCACAAAAATCTCCTGAACCGATCAAGCATAGAAATGAATACAATATGGGGACCAGTAATAAGGAGTGTCAGAGAAAAGCGATAATGACAACAATAATGAGCTCTGGTAAAAACATGGAACGATAACAGCAAAAATTGCAATATGAGCACTGGCAAAAAAAGGTTGCTGAAGACATTAGGTTTATAATACCCAGAAATTTATACCCAGATGTCGTCAAGAACACATGGAACAGTGGATAAAAGCGTTAGTTAGATCCAGTGACAGGACCCAAAGAGTGTGAGTTCAATACCTGATTAACTTGGTGATAACTGATAACTGACATCTATTAGACATAGCACGTGGAACTTGAACAGTCTACCCCAGTGAGCGAAATAATGGGTTCAGTTCGACATTCCAACCACCTGAAGAAGGCCGGAGCGTACAACGGCCGAAACGTTGTAATAAATATAGCGACAAAGACGAGGACAATAGTGCGAATAATGTAAATAGTGTACACAATACCTCATCTCAGAAATATAGACATATTCCTTTTTTATTGTCTGAGTTACCTCCGCCTTAATTCCCAAATTGTCACTAAGAGTCATTCTCCCAATACTATAAATACTGGGAAATCTTGCCTCTTTCTCTTCTTTCTGCATTTCAGCGAACACCGCTAATATGTGAGCTCTCACAAAAGACAGCGTTTCCCATTTCTGGGAAGACGCTATGAACATTACAAAAATACACGTACGTACGAACATTCACCAAAATACTAACATTCACCAAAGAACAAACATAAATGTTCACACACAAAAACAAATGTTAACTGTCTATGTGCTTTGTAATTTGCTGTTAATACATATGTGTTTATATATATATATATATATATATGTGTGTGTGTGTGTGTGTGTGTGTGTGTGTAAAGTGTGTGTATATAAATATAAATAAATATATATATGTATAATTATTTATATATTATATACGCGTACCGCGCATATAATATATAAATAATTAGAAAGAAATTATATATAAATAATTATTAGAAAGCGCTCAATATCAGAGATAGAGCTAACATATTTGGTTGGATAGATGTGAGTTTGTGACCCTGGGTTTCACGCTTTAGCGATCGTCAGACAAACTGATTAATGTTTTTAAAAATTGGGGTTTATGTAGATTGCGTGTATTGGTGTTATTGTGGAAGTGGTGGGGAAACTTCGTCGCTTATGTCATCGTACTAACGCAAACATCGATGTATGCAGACACATATACATGGTCGTCCGTCGGGACTCATACATATATACACATATGTGGGCAGTTTCGTTGATATGACATATGTATGTATACGGGGTGTTGTGTCTATACATACGCATTTGTATGTTGAAATTTAAAGATTGACAAGTGTGGAAAATGTCTCGTGAATGTATACATCTCATATTTATTTTTTCCGCTGAATAATATTTCTAGCATGTATGTATATACGTGGTGCGGTTTTGTGTAAAATTATGATAGGTAAAAATTATTATTATTTATATTTATTTTTAAATTTTTGAAAAAAATGGGGTTTATTTGTTTATATTTAAAGTTGGTTATTTGTTTGTTTTTGGTGACTGTGTATATGTGAACAGGTAGAAATTTGTAATCCTTATTGGTTAATTTATATGGTGATGTTTAATATTTAATGTGCTGGGTGAGAGGTAGTATAATAACGGGTATGATGTGATAGTAATGCTGATGAATAGTATAAAAATGGTATGATGTGATAGTAATGTTGCAAAATAGACAATGATAATATAATTAATTAATAGTTATTGTAAATTGGTAGAAATTGTAAATTGGTAGAAATGATTAGTAATGGGAGAATGATAAAACCAGGAATGTAGTTATAGTGGTGGTAGCTTTAACTAAAAAGTGGTTGTTGGTATTTTATTTTATTTAATTTTATTTTGTTATATGTATTAATTTATTTTGGTATAAATCCTGATAATAGGTATTCTGTGTAAAATTATGGTAGTTGAAGATTGCTATAATTTTTAATTTTTAATTTACAAAATTATTATTGTTATTATATTAAAGCTGGTTATTTTCCTTTGTTTTTTTTGGGGGTTGTGACTGTGTATATGTGACTGGTAGAAATTTCAGTTTGTAATCCTTATTGGTTATTTTTACGGTGGTATTAAATATGCTGGGAGAGGGGGTAGTTTACGTTAATAATTATGGTAGGATTATATGGTAATGGTAGATATGGTGTGATAGTAATATGTGAGGGGGTGGTGGCAATAATAATATAAGTGGTTAATATTTATTGTAAATTGTTAATAGTGATTAGTAATGTTGGTGGGAGAATAATAAAAACCTATAAATGTAATTATTGTGGTGAAACATTATCTGGTTTAATCCACCATATAACAAAACCGTTAAAACGAACATAGGCAAAATATTCCTAAACTTAATAGAAAAACACTTCATTGAAGCAAACAAATTATCAAAAATATTTAATAAAAATAACGAAAAGATCAGTTACAGCTGTACAAAAAAACATAACAGAAATAATCAAAAGCCACAACAAAAAAATGACACCCTACAAAAATGAAACCAAGGATCCAATATGCAACTGCAGAAACAGAACAACATGTCCACTCCAGGGAAATTGCCAAATTACGAACACAATATACAAGGCCAAGGTAAGTACAAACAACATCACTATGCACTAAATCGGTGCCACCGAAGGTCCATTCAAGATGAGGAATAACAATCACCACCTTTCATTCAACAACAGGAAATATTCGAACAGCACAACACTTTCTACATACATATGGCAGCAAAAAGACAAAAATATCACACCAACAATAAGTTGGGAAATATTGAAAAAAGCCCCTGCCTACAATAACATTACAAAAAAATGCCTACTTTGCCTACACGAAAAAGTAGCAATAATATCACACAAACCACAAAAGAACTTACTAAACAAAAAATCAGAGATAATCTCCAAATGTAGGCATGAGAACAAGTACCTATTATCCGAATTCATACCAAACGGATAAAATAGACAAATCACCAACAATCACAATTTAATTTCAAGATACCATCAAAATAATTGCATCTATCATTATTATCATTGCACCACCATTAGTAATCACTTTTACCACTTTACTATAGCTATTAACTAATAATATTATCATTACCACCAACACCCAGCACCATCACTTACACATCACACCTACTATTAACATATAAATCCACTACAATCTTTAACGCATATTACTCCCCAGCATATTTAATACCTTAAAACAATATGATCAGATATAATTTCTATATGTAACCATGAGAATAAACACCTATTACCAGGATTCATAATAAATAAAAATAAACAAATACATATACAAAATAAAATAAAATAAAACACCAATAACCACTCTTTAGTTCAAGCTAACAACACAATAATTACATTTATAGGTTTTTATTATTCTCCCACCAACATTACTAATCACTAACAATTTACAATAAATATTAACCACTTATATTATTATTGCCACCAATGTCACATATTACTATCACAAACATATCTACCATTACCATATAATCCTACCATAATTATTAACGTAAACTACCCCTCCCCAGCATATTTAATACCACCGTAAAAATAACCAATAAGGATTACAAACTGAAATTTCTACCAGTCACATATACACAGTCACAACCCCCCCAAAAAAACAAGGAAATAACCAGCTTTAATATAATAACAATAATAATTTTGTAAATTAAAAATTAAAATTATAGCAATCTTCAACTACCATAATTTTAATTTAAGAATACCTATTATCAGGATTTATACCAAAATAAATTAATACATATAACAAAATAAAATTAAATAAAATAAAACACCAACAACCACTTTTTAGTTAAAGCTACCACCACTATAACTACATTCCTGGTTTTATCATTCTCCCACCACCGTTACTAATCATTTCTACCAATTTACAATTTCTACCAATTTACAATAACTATTAGTTAATTATATTATCATTGTCTCCAACCCCTTGCAACATTACTATCACATCATACCATTTATTATACTACCCTCTCACCCAGCATTACTATCACATCATACCCGTTATTATACTACCCTCTCACCCAGCACATTAAATATTAAACATCACCATATAAATTAACCAATAAGGATTACAAATTTCTACCTGTCACATATACACAGTCACCAAAAACAAACAAATAACCAACTTTAAATATAACAAATAAACCCCCATTTTTTTTCAAAAATTTAAAAATAAATATAAATAATAATAATTTTTACCTATCATAATTTTACACAAACCGCACCACACGTATATACATACATGCGAGGAAATATTATTCAGCGGAAAAATAAATATGAGATGTATACATTCACGAGACATTTCCGCCACACTTCCAATCTTTAAATTTCAACATACAAATGCGTATGTATAGACACAACACCACCCGTATACATACATATGTCATATCCGAAACTGCCCACATATGTGTATATATGTATGAGTCCCGACGGACGACCATGTATATGTGTCTGCATACATCGATGTTTGCGTTAGTACGATGACATAAGCGACGAAGTTTCCCCCACCACTTCCACAATAACATCAATACACGCAATCTACATAAACCCCAATTTTTAAAAAAATTAATCAGTTTGTCTGACGATCGCTAAAGCGTGAAACCCAGGGTCGCAAACTCACATCTATCCAACCAAATATATACATATATATATATATATATATATATATATATATATATATGTCTTGTTTGTCTTCTTTCATCTTCGGTTGGACACAACTAGAGTCCACCATTTCTAGACCTTCTTCTAGCAGGAAATATAAACGCACGTGTTTTCTTCTCGTCTTCACCCCACCCCCGGTCCTCTACAATATGTTTGATGTAACTTTAATTCTCCGTTTCTTTTCCCAAATGTAAAAAAATGGTCTTCGCTCAAAAAATAGTGTTTTCTGCACGTTTATGTCGCAACTGCAGTTACTAAAATTTGGTGTTTGTAAACATACGAAGCCTGAGATTTAGTATTTGCAAGTACATTGAAATACGTAAAAAGTGGTTAAAATTTCGCATTTTTTTTCTCTCAGATAACATTTTTCCTCTCTAAAAGTAGTATTTCTGGCATGTCTAGGTTGTTTACACTAAATAATAGTAATTAAAATTTAATATTTGCAAACTTACAAAACAATGGAAAAGTGGTTGAAATCTTGTTTTTGTCGCTCCAAATATCATGTCTTCAGCGTGTTTATTTTGCTTACAATAAGTTATGATAACTAAAACGTAGTGTTTGTGAACTCACGAAAACAAATGAAATGTGATTGAAATCTAGCCTTTTTCACTCGAAACGTAATGTTTTCAAAGTGTTTATGTTGCTTAAATTAAGTTATAGTAACTAAGATTTACTGTTTGTAAACTAACTAAAACAAATGAAAAGTGGTTTAAATCAACTTTCCATTCGCTCGAATGTTAATGTTTTCAGCATATCTTTGTTATAATTACTAAAATTTGGCCATTGCAACCACAGGAAAATAAGTAAAAAATGATTGAAATCTAGCCTTTGTTTTCCTCTAAAGGTCACACGCAGTTATAATTACTTAAATTTCGTGTTTGCGAACACACGAAAACCGGTGTTGCAAACTCAAAAAGATATACAAATAGTACTAAAAACTAGCATTTTTAGTTTGAAAAGTATAGTTATCAGCATGTTTCGGTAGCACACACACAGTTAGTAAAATTTGTTGTTTGCAAAGTCACAAAATGAAAAGTGCTTGAAAACTATAGTGAACAACCCTTTCAAACAGGGGCGGACTGAGAGTATTACGGGCCCTCGGACCGAAAATGCAATGGGCCCCCTTTCCCAAATTTTTACAGTTAAATGCCACATATAGAGGCTGTGCAGCAGGTGATCTGTGCATATTGAAAAAATATTAGTGTTGGGACGATTCCTAATTTTTTTCCGATTCCAATACCGATACCGATTCCAGGAAAATGTTGATTCACGATTCCGATACCAAGACGATTCCGATTCCTTGCCTACTTAGGTTCTACCTGTATGTGTAGGGAACCCCAATTTTCAGCGATCACGGGAATCGATCACGGGAATCGCGGAATTGTTTTGAAACGGAAGCCAGTTTTTTTTTATGTAATCGTTTTCAATGTTAAATTAATCTTTTTACTTTTCTTTTTTTTTCTTTTCTTTTCTTTTTTTTTAATATAATGCTTTAAAAAACTGTCTTTTGTAATTTTGTAAATATTTTAAAGCAGGACCTTGTTATTTCTTTTAATTTTATTCTTACATTCGGACACCATGTGTATATAAAGTACTTTCTGGTAATTGTTTTTGGTTAGGAAGGCATGTGTATGTATATGTTTCCTTTGTTTTGAGTTTGTGTGAGTCGTTGAGTGAAAAACGCTGAGTCACCGGAAGTTAACGGCATTCGTTATGTTTTCCGCGGTGTCGCTTTTATACGTTTTATATTCATTATCTAAATTTATTAAAAAAAATAGTTAAGAAACTGTTTGTAGGAAGGAGATCAAAGTCAGTTGTCCCCCTCCCACTCCAAATATACTGTGTCTGTTTCACTGATTAAGTTAAGTGTAAGTGGGATTTTTGATAATAAGTTTGACCTAAAAAAATGAAAGAAAAAAAAAGAGCAAATCAAATACATTTTAATAACGTATTTCTTTGGTTTCATTTTATAACTTGTTATTTTTATGAAATGGTACATTTCTCTCTTACCGGTTAGAAATATGGAAAAAATGTTTTCTTTTTTCAACATCAGACTAATTTAAGAGAAAAGTAATGAAAGAATCGGAAATCTAAAGTATTTATTTAACGATGCAATTCCGATTCCCCACAAAATACACGATTCTTACGATTAACGATTCCGATTAAACGTCCCATCACTATTTAAGATATGTATGCGTTTCAAAAGATTTGAAAACTTGAAGCTCATAAAGATGTTCATGGACACATAATGATAGTAACAACAAAGCGTAATGACATGTCAAACAAAATTTCCATTTTATTACTGCGAATCAACACGTAAACAGTGTACTAAATTATAAAATTTATAATAGATATTAAAAACAAATAATAAAATGTGTTAACATGCACTTTTAAAAATATTACTTACATTTTAATACGTCTTAACATAAGATATACTATGCTTTACAATAATACTGAGCCAAAAATTTCAATTATCAACTTTCAAGGATTACAGTAACAACATTGCACTCATTTCAGTAGAGGATTCTGCAATTTTATCAATAATTTTGTCTTTGTTTGATTTGATTTTCATTGCTATGTCGTTTTCAATAGCAATTAGCATAAGTGACTCCAAGTTATTTTGTGTGAGTGAAGATCTCAGCCTTGTTTTCAACAGTCTTAGTTTAGAAAAACATCTTTCACATGTGCACTGTGTGATGCTTAGAGTTACAATAAATTTATATGCAGCATATAAATTTTCATATGCAGCTGCACACAGCCTGTACTCAGATAATAGCTTGAAAGCAGATGACAAACAATTCTTACATGTTGTCTTGGCAGATGATTGAGTAACATTTGTATCCTCCTCCTCTGAATCCAAGCTGTCTGAATCATTTTCATTGTCATTTATATTTTCTAGCAGCCCTTTTTTCAAGTCTTTGTAGCTTGATGCAAATGAAATCATCCGGTAGTGCCACTATGTCAATTTCTAGTATTGCATTAGCAATCAAACCTAGCTCAATGTTTTGTGGGGATGCCAAAATTTCAGAAAACCTGTTTGGATCAAAGCAGGAAATTTGCCTATAGAGCTTCTCATGCGACGAGAATCTAGCTCGCATGCTGGAGAGCACAGCATCAATAACCGCATTATGGTATAAAACCTCAAAAATTTTCTTCTTGTCTGTGATACCTTCTGGTGCTGAGCGACTAGATCTCATGGTTGAAATTGAGAAGCTAGTAGGGACAAAAATCTTCACTTTATATAATTTATAATTTGCACGAACAACAAAATCAGACGCAGTTTCATAAATGCCCTTAAAATCTCTTGAGATTTTTAAAATATTTTCAGTGGCTTTGTTAATCATGCGCCAAGCCTGCATGATATCCAGGCCTGGTGTCTGCAAATAATCTGACACAGGTGTTGTAATTTCAAAATTCGTATGAATGTAAACGCCATTAAGATGGTTTCAAATTTGCGCAAGTTTTCACTCAATTTCTGTGCTTCATCGCGAACTGATCCTTTGAAATCAGTTGCTTCGCTTACTTCCTGAAGGATGATCAGAAGGTCCGAAAAGAATTCTGATGACTGATCTGCGTTATTACCAAACAATTTTCGAAGTGCTCTGCTTCTACTTGACCATCTAGTTTGACCAATACGCTCTAGTCTTAGGCGTTTCTTATTTCCTGTTTTGGTCTGCATATGCTCTTCCCCCACCTTCATCCTTTTGTAGGAATCATTGAAAAATGAGCATAGTTCATTTAGCAAACCAAAAAGACTAACTGATGCAACACATCCACTGCTTGCATCACTGATCAACAGATTCAGAACATGTGCATAACACCAAGTATGGATGTGACTTGGGCGAGCTGCTTTCATAAGTGCCTGAAGACCAGAGTAAACACCACTCATATTTGCTGCTCCATCAAACGAATCTCCAATACACTGCCTCAGTATCAGACCTATCTCGGTAAGTGAATTTCGTAACAGGCTGTGCAAGCATTTTTCACTTGAATTATTCACATTTACCAGGCGAACAAGTCTTTCGTTAGCTCTGTCTCCAACTACATATCTAAGAACAATGGCACACTGATCATGGTCAGAAATGTCTTGGGTAGAGTCAATTTGCACTGAAAACATCCCTGCATTTTTCACCTCCTTCACAATTTCGTTTTTAACCATGTCTGAAATAATATTTATCTTATTGACAGTTGTTTTAGTTAAAAAAGTAACAAATTTGCCACGCCCTTTCTTAGATGGATCTTTTTGTTTGCCTTGCAAAACCACCTTCTGCAAATGTTCCTGCAGGTGTGGATTGTACTCTGCAAGAAGCTTTATAGCCTCTAAAAATCCCCAGCATTGTCCTGATTATTTTAATCAAATGCAGTTGCAACAGCTTCTCCATATTTGAAGCGGTAAGACAAAACTTGAAACCCAATGTAAAATATTGCATCAATTATACACTTTAAAACAGAGCGATGCTGAAGAACTTGTTGGGTTCTTAAGGAGAATTGTTCCTTTAACAAATTGTGCTTGGCGGATCTTTCACAAGCATTCAGAAAATATGCATCAGTAGAATGCTTATGACACTGGCTCTTTTCATGTTCCAAAAGTCTCGTTGCGATGTGTCTCCAATCAGAACAGCCCTGGATCATCTGTATATTTCGACTTTTTTCGGGAGCATACATCAGACAAAATGAGCAATGTAAACTCTTATTTTCTTCATTGTATGTTACCCACTTTCTGTTAATATTCATGCCCTGAATGCCTTGTCTGTCATATACAACAGCACTATTAAATGGTATATTACATACAGGCTGGTTTGGATGAAATTTCCAGAACATCTCCTGTGAAATTGACGCATTATGTCTGGTATCCGGTTTTAAAAAATACGCACTTTTTGCATGTGTAACCTGCGTATTAGTTGTCATGGAATCAGGCCTTAAAATCTAAGATGGTGGCTCATCGAATTCGCTTATCAACTGAAATTATATCAATGATTTAGAAGAATGTGGTAAGATCTAATGCACTCACTGGTATAAATTGACTGTTAGTTTTAACCCCTTCGTCAATTTAAAAACAATATTGATTAAAAATTTTTTAAAAATATTTTGCTTGAATTCGCATTAAACCCTCTTATTGACATTTTAAAAAAAATTGACTTAAGAAATTACATAATGCGAATTTAAATTTACTCAATATTTGTAACAAATTAGCATAATTACAGATGTAAACAAAATAATTAGTCAATATTTTAACTTACTGAAATGCTTGGCAATGGCAACAGACAGGAATTTATAAGGTGTCCTTTCTTTGAAATTCTAAATATCATATGAAAAATTTTAGTGTCTTTTTGGGAGTGACGGGGATGGAGAGAGAGTTCGCTAAGACTTGACCGGTATCACAGACTACAGGCGCCAGATTTATGGTCACCAGAATATTTTTTTTGCAATATTAAAACTATTTATTGCGTGTTTTCGGCCAGGCAAGGGGTGCAGGTGCGGCAAATAAAAAGGATCCGATAAAGCTATGCCTTGCAGTCTAGCTGGGAACCAGGTTTGAACTTACCAGTCCCAAAAAACAGAGACATTTTTTTACTGCGTTCATTCGTAAGGTTTCTTCGTTTTCTTTTACTTTTTTTTTTTTTTTTCTTTCTTCACAAATTTAGTTTGATTGCTAACGAAGATACTTTTTCTTCTCCAAATTTTCATTTTTGCACGGTCACGGATCTGTCCGTATTTGTGTCCGGCAGTCCGCACGGCCATGAGAAACACACACAAGGGGACCCGAGTCAGGCGATTGGACCGATGGCTCAGTCCGACCCTGCTTTCAGACTAATCTCAATCAATTCAGCGCCTTAATGCTAACTTGTTGCTTTTAAACTTCCATAGACATGTTTTTTAACTACTCTAAGAAACATTGTAAAAGGAAAGATTAGAGGTTAATAGAAACCAGATATGCACTGATAAATCAAAAGTTTGTTATGAGTTTTGTAGGACGATTGGCAAGTAATTGCTACTGCATGTGTCTGCCAGTACCTTCCAAGAGAAATCTATATAAATTGTTGGATCACAGGAATATGTCTGTTTGCGAGTAGCTACCAGAAAATGGATTTATGTAAGTTTTATCATTATAAATACATAGATCGTTGTTATAAATTATTGTTTCTAAGGTACTTCCCTTTTGGTTTGTGTCTTTACAACTCCTTATGGTGCGGTGACAGGGAGTAATTTTTGCTTCAATCACTGGTTCATTCGGTGGGATATATACTGAGTAGATGTTTATTGGAATGTGTAAATTCACTTTAACAGCAGTCGTCTATAAAGTAGTTGTTAAATTTATTTTACTTTGAGGCACATCAGTCCTAACTAGGATGGGTGTACCGCCTGACGCTTGAAGCCCAGTGTTATGTGTGCAGTTGTATTGATGGTATTCTTTTATATTCAGTTTGTCATTCTGCTTAAGGAATGTTTCCTAAAGGCAAACAACTGCGAGTGAAATGTTTGTTATTACCAGAAGCAATTTATTTATGCTTGCCTTTATTCCGCGGCAGTTCAATTGAAATATTTGATACATGATTGCTGAAAATGTTTTGGAGTTTTAGTTTAGTACGAGGTTGTGATTTAAATTTTCGTGTTTTTGAGTTTGGAAGTTTTGGCTGTTTATGGATTCTGGCTTTTCGCCTTCATTCCTTCCTTGTCAAATCCGTTTTGGGTAGGAATTTCGTCACTGTTAATTTCTGGGTTTTGTTTGGTTGGCTCTGTTTTTTTTTTGATAAATTCTTAAGTCTATCTTTGATGATTTTGGGTGGATGGATAGGAGATCGCTTTAGCCTTTCCTTTGTAGGTGATTTTGTATTTTTTGGAAGAGTGGTTTGTGTTTGAGCGGTAGATTTTGTATTTGTTTTTTTCTTTATTATTTCAACTCTTTCATTGGCTTTCTTTTGTGATTCAATCTGCACCATTTCCTTAGAGTATATGTCCTTCAGGCAGTTTGGAAATTTTGCCAGTCATTTGGTCCCAAGTTTACGAGTTTGTGGGCTCTGTATTTGTCAGGGTGACAAGTATTTATTGCCGTTCTTCCTTGCGTTATTTTTGCACAGGAAGGACATTTCATGTACCTTTCTACTATTTACCTTGCCTCCACGAAAGAGACATTTCGTTTATGTTTCACTTCGACTATCTCCTTTTACAGAAGTCACATGATCGTGAGTATGCTGGTTGGTTTTCCTGGCAGTTAGAACATCTTACTTCATAGTGGCATTCTTCTTCCGTGTGGTCTGAATCTCTTTTGCCACATTTTCCACATGTTGGGCGACTCCTGCAGGTATGCTTATCATGCCCAAATTTTTGACACTTGAAGCACCTTGGTGGAACAGTAATATATTTTTACACTGGCTCAGTGTTGTGCCCGACTTTTATTTTTCTAGGGATTTGCAGTGTGACGGAATTAAGGATGTTGATATTGTTTCTCCTTTCCTTTTTATTGTGATTCTGTGGTAATCACTGACCCAGACCAGAGACAAATCTCTGCTTCTAATGAGTCCCTTAGAAGTGTTCAGTCTTTCATAGGGAAGGTTTTTATTTTGATGTCATGAAAAGTATTCATCTTGATTAAAAGTTCGGCGTGTTTTCTGTTTTCTATTTTCCACTTCTACTAGCAAATTCCTATTTCTCAATTTCTTAAATGTTTGGGAATTAATCCTACTGAATAGCACTTTCTCAATTAAGAAAGAAGAAAGTTTGGCTGGAGGGGTTTCATCTAGGGACGCGAGCACAAAAAATCTTAGAAATTCAGTCCTTAATTCTTTTTCAGAATCAGGGTCTGAAAGATATCTTTTGAGTTTTTTACTTTGTTTATTCATAATTTTGATGTAGAAAATATTCACTTCCTGTGCTTTCCACCCACCTCAGAGCCCAGCATTGAGATGTGTCAAGGGGAAAACACAGTCTCCTTGACAGGTCAGAGCTACACAAACCAATATACTCGTATTCGAGAGAGACTTTGAGAACCCGTTAAACTATTTGTTGCAGTTCCCCAATCTTAAGTGTACAAACTGGTATGTTTAAAGCCATAATTAAGTCTAGATCTCTTCGAACCGATTGACCCTTCGAACGCCTATAAAATTGGATAGAGATGGTATTTTACTCAGGTGTATATTTGGGGTATTGTATTTAGTTATAATGTGCTCCTGTTGTATCGTGAATAGGAAAGGTTGACACACATATAGAAAATAAGTAGTTTATTCCGGAGAATAATATAGTACACAGTTCAGAGCATAAATATAATAAACAGTTGATCGTTAACTCTTCAGTATTTACCGGAGACCTCCCCACAATGCAGGATGTGGCACAAGGCCGGGTTTTTACGTTGGGTATTCCGAGCCGTAGGATCGCGCAAAAAATTGCGCGTAGAACCCGTATACACGGGGTCGGGTAGCTGTCTGCATCCCCAGACGAGAATCTGTCCTTTGGTATAGACTCATCTGGATTCCTCCCCGCCGGGAGGTAGAGAGTTGACAAGTAGAGTTAACTGTAATAGTTAACTCCTCTCGCTCGGTAAGGGAGAGTACTGTTTAAATAGTCTTAGACCAATCTATCTTGTGGAGGTGTTCAGCTACACCACAAGAACCCCCTTTTTTGAATTGACTACTTCCTCTAGAAGTAGTCTATTTCAGGTTTATCTCTATAGTCCTTGTAAATTTTCTTTTCCGTTTATTCGAACATTTCTCCTTAGGGGCTACAACGGCATCGATACGTCGAATATGTCATAAATAACCTTCATCAGTTCTTCCTTCTGGTTATTTATATCCTCCGAGTACGTTTACCTCATCTGGTTGTGTTGTCTCTTAATGATCTTTTTCGGGTCTTTAATTATATATATTAATCTCCCAATGCGTCTATCAATGACACCAGCATTCCAAATTTCTTTCCCGTTTCTATACTCTTAGAAAAACATATTCCCTTGTTATATAGGATTTTGTATCTGCTTTTTTCTTTATTGGTTTGTTATTTCCTTTTGTCGACAGTTCATCGAACATAGAACCCTGGTATAGAAAATTTTGATATTTTTGCAGCTTTCGCTGTGCATCAAAATTCCATCACAGAGAGAAAAAATCTTTTCACCACCATTCTTTTTTCCATAATTTGTTTCTTTTTCTTTGTGATATATTTGTATATTTTTGCTTGGTTCCTGATCTCCTCGGGCGTCACAGGTAATTCCCGTATGGTGTTGCACAGCACATCTTCTATCTCCATTTCTATTCTTAGGGCTGCTATCACAGTTTCCTCTAATGGTTCACATAGTGTTATATAGGAATAAAGTGTCGCTGCCGACACTGGAGTTTGAACACAGATCACCAGAGAGCAAACACAGGCGATCCCATTATTGAATTAAGTAGATCACGTGACCATAAAGGAAACGCATAGATAAGACGTAGCGTGACCTCTAAACTATCACTCTTTCTCCTCTATCTTGGAGTGTTTTGTGTTAATTCTTTTTGTATTTACTAAAGCCTTGTCGCAGTAAGTTGAATATTTTCTTGCCTTTGTGACCATGTTTTGTTCTGCATTGTTATATTTTGTTGTATCGTTTGTTGGAACTTTTTTCGTGTTTGTATGCTGTGGTGAGACGCCGAGCAAAATGGTCGAGTCTCCCTAGCCAATTGTTTTGGTTGCAAAAAACATTACGGCTGCAAACTGAATACATGGTTACCCGTCGGACAAAGTTAACTTACACGGTGTTTCCATGGATATTAACGAAGACCATGTGGGAAATTTTCTTTGCCTCGTACGGACAGGTAGGGGAGTCTCTTTCATTAAACAAAGCGGGTCTGTCTTCTGGCGATTTTTCCGTCCAAGTAATCCTGGACAGGACAAAATTTAATGAAATCCAGGATATTCTCATGTGCAGGGACAAATATATTTTGTCGTAGTAGAGGGAAGAAGGTCTCACTGTTAGTTGTGTGGCACAGCTGGTCAGATGGCGAAAATGTGTCCCAGGCGAAAACCAATGCTTCATCCAACTACATCCAGGGAAGTAGAGGCAAAAGACAAGCCCAGACGAGCCCGGAGAATGGAGAGAGTTGACGAAAAAGGTGTCGAAAGTTACTGCCCCTCCTCCCGCACCCCAGAAAGGGGTTTCACAGAAAAAGGAGCAACCACAGAAGCAGTTGGAGGAGGGGAAAACCCAGCAGCATCAGTAGCAGCACCAGCAGCAGCAGCCCCAGTAGCAGCAACGACTAAATCAACAGCGCAGCGAACAGCAACAGGAGCAGCAAACAGATCTTGAAATGGAGACAACAAGCATGCAACCGCTTCGTGCATCCTCATTGAAAATGGTGAGGGATGAGGGGGAGGAATAAGAGGAGAAGATTATAAGAAAGAAAAATAGTCTGGCCGAAGTAGAGTGGAAAAATCGGCTGGCAAAAACCAAACCTAATTCGCCAGCAAGGACTGACGAGCCAGAGGCCAAAGATAAGGTAAGGAGCCTTTCTGCTTTCCCGTCTAGGGCTCCGACTTTTCCTACTCACTCCCGAACCCATCCCCCCAAAAGAAAAAAAATATCATTCCCGGGGATGGGGGGGGGATAAGATTTGTATTGTGGACAGACAGGCCGTTGAAAGAGACCTGCCTGCTCAAAGAAAGGTCCTTTTGAAAACTTTGTTTAAGTATTCCTCTGTCGATAGAGGACCCTAGAAACTCTATTATTATGGGTGGGATGCAGCTGAGCGAAAGACCAACAAAATTCCTTGTAACATCGAAAATGAAATGAAAGCAAGGATTATGGCAGCATTCACCAACTTAAACAAGGAAACCGCCCATAAGAGTTTGAAGAGATTCCGAAGTTTTTTGGAGGCCATGGTTGAAACCAGTAACGATTTGATTATTGCTTTCTCTTTATTATTTTGACTTTATTCCTTAAAGGTTGTATGCACCCTTCCTCTAAGAAATATGGAGATGACACTTTGTACTCTAGTCTTGCCAGGAAGATGTGAAAATTCAGTTGTACTATATAAAGTCTTAGATTCTTAATATAATTTGCAAAGAAATAAATGAATAATGAATTCCCCTTTCTAGATTCACTAATAGCTAATTGTCTAAAAGATGGATTCAAGACCTCTATATACCATAAACTGACATTCACTAGACAAAGTAAATTACAATTCCTACTACCTATCAGTCAGTTAAGTGCCATATGTGATACATACTCAGGCAATCATGTCTCTTTCAATTTGTGACTGACTAGGCAGAATATTTTCCTGCAGTAGGTTGCTGTTTCTTTCTGTGGTAGACTTGTTGCCAATCAAGGTTATAGGATTAAATTTGTCCTGCTATTCAACCTATAACTGGTGGAGGGAGACGAGATGGATTCATGCTTTTCCCAATTGTATTTGCGCATAATTGAATGTAACAAGCCTGACTGGAATTTGAACTTGGCTCTCCAATTTCTCATTCTAAGACACTCTTTCCATTTCACCACAATGCACGTCCAACCATAACACACATGCAGTATTAAAAAAAGTGTATATACATACACACATACATATGTATGTGTGTATATGATAAAATATAGTATTAAGGTATGTTATATTTATGGAGGAAAAGTGTTAATTATCTGAAATAGAATGTGTGTAAATATAAAACTAGACACTGAGTGGTAAGGTTTTTTCATGCTTGAATGTAATCTTCAGGCCATATGGGATGCGCAGTAGATTGACTATTTATATATGCTAGTCATTAAGACATTATGTGCTGAAAAGTCAATTATTTCTGTTTTATTGTGCTATTTAATGTCTACTGAGTAGACAGAATCACTTATTTTAAATTAGTCTAATGACTATAACATTTATACTAATAAGAAATACATATATAAAAGATCATCTGTTATTTATAAAACTGAGCAAAATGTAGTTTCCCAGCCTTCTACTGACAAGAGGTGACCAATATAGAGGACACATGCCAAAGAAATAAATACTCTGTGAACACATAAGATACATAAACGAACCAAAGATAATAGTAACAATTAAGTGAAAGAGACAAGGTGTTCTTAAAAGTGTTAAAGAGAGTTCATAAAAGGTCTATTGAAATAAAGTTTGAGAAAACAAATGTCCATGTATGTACAGATGTGTGTGTAATATGTGTAGGTGTTAGATATATATATATGTTTCAAATGAACCTGTACAGGTTCGATTCCTGTCAGAGAAGGCATATTTTCTATGAAATTTCTTGAACATTCAGTAAATGTAATTAATACTGTTTAATTAAAACAGAACATTTAAATAAGTTGTATCCATAAAAATAATGTATAAACAGAAAATATATTAAAATATTTGTTGGATTTTTGGATTTGGATTTTTTTCATCTTATATATATTGTTCATGTGTGTGTATGTGAGTGTATATGTATGTATTTATGAATAGATGTTACTCTTTTAGAAGGTTTCTTTTTCTGTGATCATGGTAGTTGGTGTTTGTGACAAACCATTTATCTCACTAGTGTTGCTCTGAATGGGTTGTAATTGCTGTTGGTAATCTTGTGTTGCTCCTGTGTGAGTTCTCTTTGTGGCTTTGGGTGTGCTATTATATAGGCTCCAAATAAAAGTCAAAATTTAATATTTTTTTTAATTGGGAAGGGTCATGAGGTGTGCTTACTGCTACTTTCGCATGGTGGTGATGGTAAATTTGCTTTCAAGTGTCTGTTTTTAGACTTGATAAAATTGGGAATTTGAGAATGTACTTTTATTTATTTTGCATATTATTCAAAATAACTATACAACAACCTTTAAAGTCAAAATTATTTGTAGGATTGGAGAAAAAGAAGGTTGAATTTATATACATTTTGTACTTAATCACCTGATTAACAAACCAAGCACTGACATTAAAAGTTTGTAAAAAGACATGTAAAAAGACATGAAATCCAAGGATGGGACATTGATATGAGATAAGAACAAATACTTCTGAGATGGAATGAATATGATAAGAGAGAACAACCAGTAATATACAGAAGTATCAAAGGACAAGAAATGTTAAAATCTGAAGTGGAATCAATATTGACCAAATTGAACAGAAACAAAGCCACGGGACCAGATGGAATCATAATGGAAAGGCTGGCAGTTTTATATGATTTGGCATTGACAAGATTACAGACATAATAAATGAAATATACAACAGTGGTGATATACTGGAAGACCTAAGTAGATCCATTTTTGAAGCCAGGTGCAAAATGAATGTGAAATCCATCAGTCATATAACAAAACTTATCATCTGAATTCTGATGAATTGTAGCAAAATTAGACCAGAAACAGAACAAGAACAGTTCAAGTTTGTTAAAGTCACAGGAACAAGGAATGTGACATTTATACTCAGAATGATATCAGAAAGAGTAATACAAATGTATAAGGAGGTATACCTGTGTTTCATATATTATACAAATGCATATCACAAAAAACTGCTGGAACTGCTAAGTAACCTTGACATATTTGAAAAAAGATATTGGAATAATCCAGAACCTATAATGGCAACAAACCATCTGCTTATGGATAGAAAATGAATTCAGCAGATATATGAAAATAGAAAGGGGTATAAGATAAGGATGATTCTTCTCACCAGATATATTCAACCTATACAGCAAGGTGATTCTAAGAGAATTAAAATTCCTACCAGGATTCATTATTAGTGGTCACAATCTTAATATATGCAGATGAAACAGTGTTGATAGCTGATACAGAAAGAAAACTATGCAAACTCTCACAAAAGATCAAAGGAAAACAAAAAGAAGGGACTAAATATCAGTTGTAAGAAGACAGAATACATGGTTGTTATCAACAGGAACAACTCAACATGCAAATTACAAATTGGAGATAATAAAATCAAACAAGTACAGCAATTTAAACATCTGGGAAGTGTTTTAACAGAAGACAAAGGACTGGGGAAAATGATGCCTAACCTACCTGGTGAGCTTGAGTGAATGGATGGCAGAGCAGGGTTTGAGAGATAGCAAAGAGACAAAAGACAGGAAATTAGGGAGAGCCATGATTGCCCATGTCCTGAAGGCACATAGAAGAAGTATCATTAATCAGGAGGGAACAAAGAAAGAAGTTGATTTTCCAGGGATATGGAGATGTGGAATGTTGATGAAGATAATCAGGTTTATTGGCGGGGTTATTATCTCAAGAGCTGAGCCAATCACAGACATTGGATATAATGTATGATAGGGGAAGCACATACTCTGTTAGAGTATTTGACATTTCCAAGACACAATAGTCACCCAACGAAGGAGCACTGTTGAAATTTTGTGATGATAAAACAGTAAAACTGAGGAAACTAACAATGACTTAAAAAAATTCAAATCTTGGAATTTTTCTGTAACTACAATAATTTTCCTTTACTGTTAATGATTTTTATGTACAACTCAAGGTTCACATTCAAGACTGAACTGTAAAGAAAGTTTACAACAGGTGCTTAGAAATAAACTTTATTTTTGTCTTCAAAGTATCAATAAAATTGCATTTTAATTTCACTATGTAAAAATTCATCACAATTTAGAATTTCACATACATTAATGTTTTGTTCATTTTTCTTCATCAGTCATTGTTTATTTTGAAAATAAAAAATTGCATATATGCGTTTTTAATTTTTCAAATGTTTTATTAGTTTTACATACAAAGTAGTATTATCTTACAAACTTAAAATATTTTTTTACAGATTTGTCATAATTGAAACCAACCTTCTCACTAAATGTAGTTATCTGATGTATTTTGATGAAGTTGGTAATGTTTTAGATCAAACAAAAAAATGACTGATTAGACTGTGAATCAACATCATTATCATCATTGATCCTATACTCAATTTCAACAATAGAATAATAAAAATGTATATTTTACATATGTAACTATTTTTAGCATTTAAATTTTTAATTCAGCTTAGTATTTTTATTTATTATTGTAAGATTATATGAGAAAGCAATTGCACAATATGTGAAGGTGGGCTGAAAAGTTCATAGGTTGTCTATGAAGGAGAGATGTTAAAGCTCTGAAATCTTACATGCATTAATTTCAACTCTACTTATTAATAACTGCATTGTTTCTTCCCAGGTAAAGTGATATCTGACTGTTCATCCAGTTACTCAAAAATGTCATCAACAACAGATATGATGTTATCATCACTTTGATACTGGTTCCCAGCCAAGTATTTTTTCATGTTAGGGAACAGATGATAGTTAAATAAGGAGAATAGGGAGAGGGATTGACCAGTTCAAAGGCACAGTCATGCAGAGCAGCTATTGAAACCAAAGACTTGTGTGCTGGAGCATTGTCCTGAAGAAGCAAGACACATTTTGTCAATTTCCTGGGTGTTTGATCTTGATAGCCTTTTTGTAACTGTCTCAGCAAATTGCAATTGAAGATAGTCAATAAACACAATGCCTTTTGCATCCCCCAAAACTGAGGTCTTCTTTGGTGTGTTTCCACTGCATGGATTGTCTCTTTGGCTCAAGGTAATGAACCCAACAGTCAACTTGGGTTAGGAAACATTCAAGGAAATCAGCTGGATCTACTTCAGACAATGTCAGATTTTCCTGTGATGTGATCAGCTTGTGTGCTTTTGATCAGGTGTCAGGAGACGTGGAAACCCACCAAGCAGAAACCTTCATCATGACAAGTTCATTATACATAATATTCTCATTTCTCTCACAGTATATGCTAATAGGATTGACTATTTGATTTATAGTTAATCACCTGTCATCCATTACCATGTACTGAACATCATCAATGTTTTCCTTGGTACTGGGAGTTGCAGGACATCCACACCTTTTGGTCATCTTCAAGACTCTCCCTTCCTCTCTTAAATTCATCTATCCACTTTTGCACTATTGGTAAAGCTGGAACATATTTCCCTAATGTAGTAACTATGTCAGCATGAATGTTCTTTTGGACTAAACCCTTTTTTTCAGGTACTTGATAGCACCACAATGCCAAATTTTGTCTATTTTCAAGAGAAGTTGGGATTTGTTACTATTGAAATCTTCCTTGAACAGTCAAATGTCAGTTTACCTTGAAAGAAACAATGCAAGAAGAGTTGAAATTAATGCATGTAAGATTTCACAGCTCTAACATCACTCCTTCATAGTCAGCCTATGAACATTTCAGCCCACCTTCATAGATAACATCCAAAAATACATTGACACAAAAAATGATTTCTTAGTGCAGTAATCTAATTAGGGATTCTTGTCTTAAATTAATTACTGAGTGGAAAATGTATTAAAAGGTGTATAAAAACAAAAACCAACAAATCAAAATCAATGGTTTTCTTTTCTTTTTTCAAATAAAAAGGAATAACAATGATACTTTATAGGCAAAAAAACAAAGTATTTTGTGCGAAAGTTTATTTTCACATATCATATTATGAATATGTTTGTACTCATTTTTAAATTTCTACCGAGTTCTACATTTACTCCAGCAGTGAGTTAATGTAAATTGAGCAAAACAGCCCCATCTTTTAGTATGTTTTTTTTCATATCTACTTGTAAATCAGTACAACGAAAACCAAATTTGCAATGTAAAATAGATTGTAATCATGAATATGACATAGTAATAATGTTAAGAAGTGAAAATAATGTCTTAATCCTAATTTTAAAATGGCTCTGCACTCAAAAATAGGAGATGATACTAGAGTATTATGAAAAAGATCAGTGCTGAAAAAAAATCTAGAAAAAGCAATTTCAGTTCATAATTGACAAAAGGAAAAAAGATTTATAAAAAGGAAAGATGATAACATATGAGGTAGTGTGCTGAAAAGCTTTCAGTTTTGCCAAGAAGGGATTCTGAAACAAATTTTGATGTTTGGTTTGGTTTGGTTTGTTTTGTTTTACAGCATATCAACTTCAATGGGTTATTTAATGCCAACAAAATTTTTATTGCTGGTAATATTTTTTAAAAAAAAATGTATTGCTGGTAATATTTTTTCCTTCAAAAAATCTATTTCTAGTAATATTTTTTCAAAAATGTATAGCTGGTAATATTGTTTTTTCAAAAATGTATTTCTGGTAATATTTTCTTTTTTCAAAAATGTGTTTCTGGTAATATTTTTTTTTTCAAAAATGTATTTCTGGTAATATTTTTTTTTCAAGAATGTATTGCTGGTAATAATTTTTTCTTCAAAAATTTATTACTGGTAATAATTTTTTACAAAGTATTTCTGGTATTAAAACCTTTTTACATTTTCATAGTGTTTTGAACCTAGGACAGTCAGATTTTGGGAAGTGGGCTGTGTTAAAATTCTTTCACCACCTCCTCATATATAACAGTAGAAAATGAAAAGTGAATGCTGATGATTTTAATTCATAAAAAATTGGTAGTAATTTCAAAATCTTTTATTATAAATCCTAGTTAATTTCCTTCACTTCAAAAAAAAAAAAAATTAACAAGAGAAGGAAATAGAGAAAATTTTTTTGTCAGTCTTTTTTTATAAGTTTCTTCATGAAGTTTTTTTTTTAATAGTATAAAAATATTAGCAATATGAAAAGTGAGAAATTATTTGTTTTCAACATAAATATCAGTTAAACATTGATGGTACTGTGGCTGCTTATCGTTTCCCCTACTTGCTTGCTGGTTCAAGTGTTGTACTCAAACAAGATTCGGATTATTATGAACATTTCTACAAAGAACTTGTCACAAATGTGCATTATATTCAATTTAAGAGAGACCTTAGTAATCTTCTGAATCAAATTAAATGGGCACAAGAACATGATACTGAGGTAAAAGCAATCTTTTTTTAAACAAATAACCTACTACATGAATTTAAAAATTGTGTATACATGTCTGCATCAGTAAATACAATTATTTTTACAATGTGTTTAGTTCCTTGAGGAAAATGAAGAAATTTATCAAGAAACCTGTACTTATATGCACAGAAAAGTTTTTGTTCAGAAAGAATAATGTTATGCATTCTAATTTAAATTTGAGATAATTCAAAAATATATTTGAAAATTGAGAAATTGTAAAGAAAAATTTTTTATTTTTATAGATTGTCTCAATCTATACAGATTTTTGATATTGCTAGCTATTGCCATCTGTTGGTAAATCTTTTATAGTGTAAATGTGGAGTAGCGGCCACACAAAAAAGGATAAAATTAGAAGCATGGTGGCCGGGATATTCAAGAGATGTCGAAGAATATATAAAAAGGTGCAAAAAATGTAAAGAATTAAGAAACTTTATTACACAGACTACTTTACATTCGTGGCTCAGAGAAGTGGAGCCATGGAGTCGGGGGCATATGGATCATGCGTATATTACTGGTGTGGGACTCTTATTAATTCTAGTAGACTCTTTTTCAGGATGGCCTGAAATAATCCGGGTGTCAGACAAGAGAAGTTCTACGATAAAACAGATTCTAAGGGTCATATTTTCCAGAAACGGCATACCAAAAACCCTGGTATCTGACAACGCACCAGAATTTTGTGATGATCTTAATTTATGGTTAGAAAAAATAGGATGTAAACCGTATAAGACACCACCATATCACCCTCAGCCGAGCAGCTTAGCAGAAAGAATGGTGCAGACCGTAAAAACGGGACTAAAAGCATGCTCTCAGCAAAAAGAAAAAGTAGAAGTTTTTCTACCGAGGCTGCTTTTAAGCTATCGCATAATACCACACGCTGGAAGACTAGAAAGCCCATCAGCTTTAACTAATTAGAGCTGGAAACCGTCATCATTGAAAAATAAGTTTTAGGAATTTTTAATTTAACATTATTTTTTCTTTAATTCCCAGCGTCTCTCATGCGTGCGCATGTGTAGTCGCATCAACGTAAACATGGTCCGATGCAGTCCGAAATATTTAAGCATTCTAATCTTACGGATGTTGCTGGTTGAACATTCAATTTTTCCATTACTCAGTCTCTCAGTCAAATAGTGGATTTCCTTACTCGTTTCCAGAATAAATCTGTTCAACATTCTTCTTTCTTTGATTTGTTCCTTACCTCCTCCTCTAGCTCTTGTAGGGCATCACAACTCTGTCCTCTTGGAAATTCTGATCACTCTGTAGTATCTATTTTAGTTTTCTATTAGAAAGGAACACACTGTTCACAAAACTTCTGTTACAAGCGTACTGATTTGGATTTATTTCGTGACTTTATTTGAGACGCCCCTGGATTGATATTCTTAACTTTCCTATTGAGAATTGTGTCATTTGGGGTTAAAGCCGGATGTGATACTTTTGTACCTTCTCACAAATATCAGGAATCACTTTTTATAATATAGCAAAAAAAAATGTTGAGTGATTAAAGTTTGTGTTGTCGGACACGAAAGTCCTCTTGATAGAAATCCTTTTTGAAAAGGAATGTCTTCAAGGGCACAGGGCCCTGTGCTTGATCTAGTGATTAGACACAAAGAGTTGTAAGTTCAATACCAGGCCACAGCAGTTGTGAACTAAAACTTGGAGAGTTGAGTTAAAGGGAAATAACTGCGATCCGGAAGAGGCATAGCACGTGGAACTAGAACAGTCTACTCTGGTGAACGAAATAAAGGGGTCGGTTCGAAATTCTAATCACCTGATGAAGACCGGAGCGTATAACGACCGAAACATTGTGAATATGGCAATGAATATGAGGATAGCAGTCTGAATAATGTAAATAATGCAAGGAATGTCAAGTTAAATAATTCTGTTTCATATAAAATCAATTTAAACAAGATTGCGATGACATTCATGGCAAAAAAGAGAATTTTTCGGGCCAGCGTGATTATTCCGATGACAACAGACGCCTAATTGTTATTCCTGGAATTAATTATAAACCTGTCATGAAAGAAGGTAAGTTATGTTTACTGATAGAATGTGGCACCGTATAGCCTCTGGCTAATTTGGTTCAAATGAATACCGGCTGCTCTGTAATAGTGTCTTACATAAGAGTAGATCTTCTATTCCTCTTCTCTTCACTCAAAATTTACTCAATTGTGGCGTTAACATCTGCTGATAAAGCAGAATGGTTTACTTGTAGATTGTCTTTATATTCTACTCTTGACTCACCTGAAGTAATTTTGTCTGACTTTTCCATTAGAACTGAGACTAGAATAAATGATATGCATCTAAATCCGTCCATAGTTTATGCTATATTTCTAAACTGGATCCTAACAAAGAATGTGAATTGATCGTATCTTTGCAATAATACTTTAAATAATACCCCTAAACTGTTCCTGTTCTGTATATTCTCTACAATAAATGTCTTGCTCCTTCCACACGTAGATGCACTATCAAGATTGCGATTTTACAAGGAGTCGAAAGATAAAACAGAAGAAGAATTTGAAGATGAATTCTTACATTGGGTAGAGACTGATGTTTTGTCTTTAGATAGAATGGCTGTGGAAACTAGACATGATCCAGTACTAAGTAGGATAATATCGAAAATAAGAAAAAACTCATGGGGAAATTGTTCTAGGGCGGAAAGACCCTACAAAGAAATAAGACAGAAATTAACAATAGAACATGGAGTGATTTGTAATGGGGATCTGGTAGTTCCCCCAGAAACACAAAGAAAATTGGTAATGAAAAGTGTACATGATGTTAGCCATTTTGTTTCAACACTTCTGGTGTCTTATCAGTTTTTCAAAACTCTTTATTCGATAGTCATCACCATCACTTGGTAAGACACCAGATGTGCTGAAACAAAATGGCTATTTTTGTAGTGATTTTATGATCCCTGTTTATGAATTCCAGTTGCATAAGGTCTTTTTTAGTTTTTTACAAGCTTTCGTCTGTTCCTACACACATCTTCAGGTATGGAAATTTTACCGAGAAGTAAAAAAAAAAAACAGGGATTATAACATTCATATACGGGTTCGGGGTTAGTGTACTTTATTAAATTTGTTTGCGAAGATGTATTCTCGCCATTTAAATCATTAATTTCTTTATCTGTATTTTATTGAGAATCGATAATGAAAGAAATGTGTAAATGTATTTCTGCAACTATTATTGATATATATATATATATATATATATATATATATATATATATATATATATATATATATATATTTCTGTGTGTGTATTTGAGGGGTCAAGAATTTCATGAAGTGGACGATGGTCTATAAATTTTGTGGACCCTTGATCTAAAAAAAAGTGAATTTTATTATTGATGTGAATCGAAGAACTGAATTATTTTAGGCTTACGGCCACATCATATTGAAAAAATGTATTCCCGTACGATAACCGAAGTTAATATACGTCGATATATATATATATATATATACCTATATTGGTGACCGCTTGCAAATAGCAGGTGCTGTAACCAATATATATTCTTAATATATATGGATAATATTTATATATTATATAATTATTTTTATAAAAAAAAATTATAACATAAGTATTTATAAAATCACTACAAAAATAGCCATTTTGTTTCAACACACTCTGTGTCTTATCAAGTGATGATGTTGAAAATAAAATAAATGGTTTTAAAAGTTTCAGATTAATTAACGATCCTACACTAGGGGGAACATTGTTACAAAAGCTAGAATAACCAATCAAAAACGAAGTATAGAAAGATTCAAAAGCTTGACAACGAAATCCTGCTATAATAGCTATTCAGATCTTTAAATACGTGTAATATTAAAAATAATTTATACTAACTAATAATTATAAATTTATATGATAAAATTTAATATTAAAATTAAAAACTGGCAATTTTAAAAACCAAATTTAATCACTATTAAGTTTAAAAACTACAAAATTATTGAGAAAAGAAAAAATATATATGTTTTATTCAATTCATTTCTTCATTGAAATTACGTTCGACAAGACAATACGCTACAATACATCCGGTCATTTGATAATACATGTATATATATTTTTTTTTTTTTTTTCTTTTCCGTTTTTATTTTAAAGTTTGTGAATATGGTCTTAAACTCACGCGTGACAAACAAAAAAACACAATCAGATTATAATACATAAGCATCCAGACATAATAGACACACACACACACACACACACACACACACAAAAACACACACACAAAAAAAAAAAAAAAAAAAAAAAAAGGAGGGGGGGGAATACATGAACATCTCTACAGCCCTTTATGAAAAAAAAGGAGACGTGAAACTAACACTTATACACACACACACAATAAATGTGAATACACTCTACATACACATAGACACCGATATATACACATACATACATCCACAGACAATGGCATAGACATTGAGAAATCACAACCAGTAAATATTTCAGATTTAAATAAATTCTAACCACTTATTGAATTATAACTTAAGGGAGCAAATATACAAAGATAAAAATGTTTAAAAATAATATTATTTAATATATTAAAAAATGAAAATTCTAAAACCATAAATATCAATAAAAAATATATATATTATTAATCATATAAGTTGATAATAGTTTCATTATATATATTTGGCAAAGAAAAACAGGATAAAGAAATCCACAAATATATATATATATATATATATATATACACAGTAAAAAAAAAAAAAATTAACACAAAAAAATATATATATATACATACATATATATACATACATAATACATACAAATAAATATATAAACATAAACATATACGTACATATACATATCTATGATAACAAGTACACATGTACGCACATATATATATATAAACCTAAATACACACATATATATACATATAGACTTTTATGCACATATACTTAGATATATAAAAAAAAAAATATTCATGATATATAAAATATTTCCATACCACACACATACACATAAAAACTCATACATAATAGGTGCCAACACACACACATATATATATACATACACAAACATACATAAATATATATATACACACATACATACATATCTACAAATAAATATATATATATAAATAAATATATCTATCTACAATAACAACTACCCATATATACATGCATACATAAAAAAATATCACAACAACATTCAACCAAATACATATATAAACGAACTAACATATAGATACATAAATATACATTCAAACATCAACACACAGCAATATATATATAGTCTAACATACAAATATATAAACACATTCATACAAACAGAAATATACTTAAATATAAATATACATACATATAGTTAACCAGAAGCTATATAAAAATTGATACTAGTAATTATAACCAATATAAATATATATCAACAGTATCAGTAAATATATATATATATTACAATTAGTGATATTTTTTAGGCAAACATATAACTAATTTTAATATGTCTTATTAAAGGATAATAAATATATTTCAAAACTAAGCCATCCACTATATATATAAATCCTACAAGACCAGAAATCGGTTTTTTATTAAGACCATCTTAGAAAGAATCAACCACTCCATAAAAACACCCTTGACTTCTATAGTGGATTAACACAACTGAGGTCATCAATGGTTTAATAACATATATATATATATAAAATATTTCATATATATATATATATATTATCGACTATTATCCATCTATATAATTTTATAATTCACCTTGGCATTGGACTGTATGGACATATGTATTTGGTTGAATGTTGTTGTTTTTTATGTATGCATGTATATATTTTAAAAATTATTATAGATAGATATATTTATTTATATATATATATTTATTTGTAGATATGTATGTATATATGTATATATATATATATGTATGTTTATGTATGTATATATATATGTGTGTGTTGGCATATATATTATTTAATGAGTTTGTTTATGTGTATGTGTGAACAGGTATATATAATCGTTTGAATGACAAATTATATTTTCTTTTTTTTTTTTTTTATATATATAATATATGTATAATGTCTTATGTGTATATATGTGTTATATTTAGGTTTATATATATATGTATCTACATGTTTATTTTGTTATCATAGATATGTATATGTATGTATATGTTTATTTTATATATTTATTTGTATGTATTTTGTATAAATGATGTATATGTATATATATGATATATATTTATGTTCATATTAATTTTTTTTTTTATATATATATATATATATATATATGTATATATATTTGTGGATTTTTTTTATCCTTTTTTTTTTTTATAAATATATAATGAAACTATTATCAAAATTATATGATTAATAATATATATATTTTTATTGATATTTATGGTTTTAAAATTTTCGTTTTAATATATTAAATAATATTATTTTAAACATTTTTATCTTTTGTATATTTGCTTCCTTTATTATAATTCAATAAGTGGTTAGAATTTATTTAAATCTGAAATATTTATGGTTGTTTTCTTTCTCAATGTCTATGCCATTTTCTTTGGATGTATGTATTTGTATATATCGGTGTCTATGTGTATGTAGAGTGTATTCACATTTAATCTATGTGTGTATATAAATTTTTAAAATCACGTCTCCTTTTTTTTATAAAACAAATTGTAGATATGTTCATGTATTCCCCAAATTTTTTTTTTTTTTTTTTTAGTATGTGTGTGTATATATTGTGTGTGTGTGTGTGTGTGTGTATCTAATTATGTCTGATGCTTATGTATTATAATCTGATTGTATTTTTTATTGTGTCATAAGTTTTAAGACCATATTCACAAACTTTAAAATAAAAACGGAAAAAAAAAGGAAAAAAATAAAATATATATACATGTATTATCAAATGACCAGATGTATTTAATTGTTTTGTAATTTCGAATGTAATTTCAATGAAGAAATGAATTTAATAAACTAAACATATATTTTTTAAATTCAATAATTTTGTAGTTTTAAACTTAATAGTGATTAAATTTGGTTTTTTTAAAATTGCCAGTTTTTAATTTTAATATTAAATTTTATCATGTAAATTTATAATTATTAGTTAGTATAAATTATTTTTTATTTATTACACGTATTTAAAGATCTGAATAGCTATTAGAAAAATGATTTCGTTGTCAAGATTTTTAATCTTTCTATATATATATTTTTGATTGGTTATATCTAGCTTTTAAAATAATGTTTATATATAGTGTAGGATCGTTAATTAATCTGAGACATTTAAAACCATTTATTTTCTTTTTGACATCATCACTTGATAAGACACAGAGTGTGTTAAAACAAAATATATATTTTTGTAGTGATTTTATAACATACTTATGTTATAATTTTTTTTTTAAAAAATAATTATATCTGACGATCTACTTTGTATTGAGCACTCTTTTAAGAATAGTAATTGTTGGTTATTGGAATTCATTCCGTATATACCAATTATATATATTTGTATATATATATATATATATATATATATATATATATATATTAATTGAATTAAAAAAAAGATAAATTTTTTTTTTTTCCCATAACTATAATTTATTTTTGAGAATATAAATTATAGTCATTTAATTAAATTTTATGAAAATAAAAAATTTTAATTTAATTAATTAAGATTTGCTACAGTTACATTGAGCTTTCTGGAATTAAAAATGAATTTTATCCAGACGTATTACCAAACCCTTCATTATATTATATATATATATATATATATATATATATATATATATATATATATATATATATATATATATATATATATATAAAATTTCTATATATATATATATATGTACATATATATGTATCTTTTATATATAGCATTTCATGATATGTAAAAATTTGAATATTAAATTTACTGTGATAAAATTATATTTGACTATCATGGGTAAATCATACACAGATAAAACGAAATATATCTTTTATAAACACACCCCATTCACATACATACATACATATTTTATATATATATATATATATATATATATATATATATATATATATATATATATATATATATATATATATATATATATATATATATATATATATATATATATATATATATTCATGAATTATTCACACAAAAACAAATGCAAAGGTTAATGATTTAATTGGCGAGAAATCCATCGTCGCAAACAATTCAAATAATATACAAAAACCTCCGAATCCGTTATGAATGAAAAGAAAATGAATGAAAAGATCCTTGTTTCTATAAATTTCTGCCGCATTAGTTCTTATTTTTACTAGAAGCTTTCGTCTGTTCCTACAGACATCTTCAGGTATGGAATAGATGTTGTTCTTGTTTTTTCTCTTAGTAATAAGAGGACAACGAAAATATATGTATTGTTGTATCCGAAAATGCTATTGGAAATGAGTTATTGTTTTTGGAGCGCGCAGTAGCAATTTAATTTTATTTAGTTTAATTTTAATATGCAGGAAACAAGTTTCGCGTTACCCATTTCGATGATTTTAATGTGTTTTTTTCTGTTATTGTATCATGTAGACATATATATATATATATATATATATATATATATATATATATCTGTTAAGGAAGTCAATTTTTTCACGATAAATGTTTGTATTAACCAACCTATATTGGTAATATTTTTAGATCACAAATATATCTTGTGATTTTCAGCTTGTAAAAATACTTAAATTATTGTTAATTCTTTTTCTTCTGTTGGCCTCAATTTTTATTACATAAGCTAAGTGCATCATAATGCTTTTTATCTTTAAATAAATAAAAAATTCATCACTTATAGAAAAATAAATTTGATGAACATGTACATATATACATATATGTATATATATGCTTAAGGTCTGGGGAGTAATGTGGATGGCACAACCAAGTCGACGTATGGTATCGCTGGAACCCCGTGTCACATAGAGGTACAGTACTGGTTCCTTCCGGTTCAGTTACAGTTCATATTTTACACGATCCAACTGCTGGGAATACACATCCGCAATGATAGTTATCCCCCTTTGGTAGCAGATCATAGTACACCACTTGTCGACTATTCCACCAGATACAGAGCATTATCTTGCGTGAGTGTCGAGGTAGTCTTGCGGTATGAGGCACAGAGTCTCGTAATGACAAACAATGCTTGTCACACGTTGGAGTGTCATACGGGATCCACTTTTCATAATTCAAATATGGGTACATTGTGGTACCGAGAAAGAAACAGGAAAGAGGATGTCACTCATTGTTCCGACGGTACCCACTTGCTCAGTTTGTTCGCCTTCCCATGCAGGGCGGTTTAACTGTTTCATCAGAAACTTGGAAGCGTTCGGCATTCTCAGCAAGCTCACCACAGGTTTGCCTGTTGTCCCCCTCTATGGCTGCCTTCTGGGTAACATCACCCAGGACATGTGGCCGGCCACTGCGGAGTTTATCTTAAAGGGACAGATCTCCAGACCTAAACATTTGAAACCAATGCCTGGCTGTGCATTCACTTCCACCTTTATCCCCAAAAGTTTGATGTATTCGTTGACTTGATGCGACTGCGAACAAGCTCAGGTTAAAGTCTGACAACTCAGAACGACCTGCTTTGACACCGCCATGTTTTCTCGCCGCTGACGGATGTGTGCGCGTATTAATGAAAAGACCTCTCCTCCACGCCTCCCATCGCTTTCCCGTCATGTGACGGAATCATTTGTGTATCAATGATTACTTCTTCCCACACGACGTAAAAAATAGGACTTTTTTGGTTACCTTATATAATTTAATTGATAATATTGTATTATTAATCCAGTGATTCTCAATCGCCATGCCGCGCGATCCCCTTAAGTGAGCCGCGATATATTGATATATTTTGAATTTCAATACAAGAGGAATATCCCACATTATCTAAAACGGCTCTGTCAGTTTTATCGTAATTTTCTACTTCTTATTTATGTGAATTTGGGCTGCTCAACCCTAAATAACATCAAAAATAAGAAGCGAGAAAAACTACCGTAAAAAATGAGGGTCTGCTTATCGCACATTCGACCAAACATTGAAGAAATCGCGAAAAACACGACAGGCACAGGTTTCGCACTAAATAAGCAGCCCATATCTCTATCTATAAAAGGCAAGATGCGCGCGTGTGTATGTGTGTGTGTGTGTGTGTGTAACGAATGCACGGCCGCAATTTTCCACGGATTTGCACCAAAATTTACATGCACATGCTCCAAGTTAGCGGGAAGGCCAAGACCGACGTTGAATTTCCCAACTCCCATCGATAGTGGAAATAATTGATTTTTCATGCTTCTACGGCAGTTTTCATGTAGTTTGCGGCCATTTTCTACTGACCAGAGTGAGAGCCTATAGCTGTCTGCCACGAATAGGCAGAAAGATTCTATTGGCCAGCGTGAGAGCCAACAGATGACTGACATGAATGTTAACTAGCATGCTAGCATGCAAAAAAATTGATAGCTGCATTTGTCACAAGTGGGAAAAATTTAAATCTGCATGGCACTTTACTCCAATTGGCTCATTCACTTGCTTAAACTCAACGTTGATTATGATTCCGCAGAACTGGGTTGGGTGTGAAAAAGTATTTGTTGTCAACATTCTTTTTTCATTCGGTTTTTCCAGGTACGAGTCCTTTTTTAAAGCTGATAGTTTTGTGTTCATTTTGTTTAGTTCTTTTTTCGTAACAGATTTAATGTTTAGTATAGAGCTTAGAAAAATTCGCAGTGTCAGAAGTAAGGCATGTAGCAACATCAGCACGGCAAAGGGCACTCCTTTAAAGACAAGGAAGGGCAAAAATATATATATATAAAAAGTCAAGTGATAGCGAGTCGTACGATTTTTTAATCAAGCACGGGCAACGCCGGGCCATGCTGCTATTAGTTGAATATAAACATTGAAATAAAGTTCATCTTTCTGTGTGTATTTTTTATTTTATGGTTTTATATCATAACATTTAAATGTATAACTTTTAAAAATTTTCCTAAGTGTCACGTGATATTTTCATTTGGTCCGAGATTGCTTAAAAAAGGTGAGAAACACTGTATTAATCTATAACAATGTCAATGTCTACTAGTTCATATTGTTTTGAATATTTTCACTGAAGAACACAAATTCTAGGGCAGCGAGCGACTGAATTTACAGACTATTATGTAAACAAAGTAAGTGTGACCTAAGGTGATTTGCTAAGTATGGAGAAACGTATGGAACATCAATTGAGGATCGAACTCACTACATATTCGTAAGTGATCTTGTTAGACAAGCTTGCTAATCAGTACACCATGTCAAAGTTATGATTTAGTTTTCTTAGAGTAGCTTAGATGTGGCACAAGGCCTAACGTATGGAGCATTAATTGAGGATCGAAATCAGTACTTATTGGTAAGTGATCTCGTAAGACAAGCTTGCTAACCAGTACACCATGTCAAAGTTATGATTTAGTTTTCTTAGAGTAGCTTAGATGTGGCACAAGGTCTAACGTATGGAGCATCAATTGAGGATATACAATCGATCAAAATATATTGATTTTAACTAGTTTCAAAAGTTGTGACAAAGTTATATTATAAATTTTATGTTTTACAATGGTTTGAAATACATAGTGATTTACAGGCAAAAGCAAGCTGTTTTGGCTAATTTTTCAACGTTAAACACACTTGCTTCAAAATTTAAATAACTGTTTGGAGACATTAGAAAGTCAATGAAATTATTGAAAATCGATATGAAATCGATCAAAATATATTGATTTTAACTTCTTTCAAAAGATTTGACAAAGTTATATTACAAATTATATGTTTTACAATGGTATGAAATACATAGTGATTTACATGCAAAATCAAGCTGTTTTGGCTAATTTTTCAACGTTAAACACTCTTGCTTCAAAATTTAAATAACACTTTGGAAACATTAGAAAGTCAACGTATTTATTGAAAATCGATATGAAATCGATCAAAATATATTGATTTTAACTACTTTCAAATGTTTTGACAAAGTTATATTACTTATTTTATGTTTTAAAATAGTTTGAAATACATAGTGATTTATATGCAAAAGCAAGCTGTTTTGGCTACATATTCAACGTTAAACACACTTGATTCAAAATTTAAATTAAACACGCTACTCTTTGAAAACATTAGAAAGTCAATGAAATTATTGAAAATCGATATGCAATCGATCAAAATGTATTGATTTTAACTAGTTTCATAAGGTATGACATATTTATATTACAAATTTTATGTTTTACAAAGGTTTGAAATACATAGTGATTTACATGCAAAATCAAGCTGTTTTTGGCTACTTTTTCGACTTTCACCGTCCCCGTACGACTGGTGTTCGACGATGTTCTGCTGTTGGACACATTTGTGTTTTTGAAGTGTTATTACGTCATTTTCCTTTGTATTTTATTTTCCGTTTTTTTTATTACTCACCTTTATTTGTTAAAATTTTTAGTTTTTTCTTTTCCTCTCTTTTTAACCATTATTTTTTTCTCTTTCTTTAAATTTGTTTTTCTTTTATTTGTTATTTGATTATATTTTTCTTTTTCAGTAATTTCCCTCCTCATTTGATTTTACGTCGTAGTTTATTTGTTCACATTTTATTTCTACGTGTTCTTTTTCGTTCCTTGTTTAATATTTGTAAAATATTCTGTGTTCTATCTTTTAATTTTTGCTTTGTTAATTATACATTTACCTGTGTTATCGTTTGTCGGACTGACTAGAATTTTCTAGTAGCCGTCATATCGTTTTGTTAATTTGTTTGTTAATTTTCGTTCCGTACTTTCTGTTGATTTATTGTATAAATAGATTCCTTTCCTTTAATTTCTGCTTTAATTTGTCCTTTTCTCGTTCGCGTACTCTTTGTCTGTAATTTGTAGCTCTTAATTTTCTATTTTTACCGTTCCTTTTTATACGTATTCCTTTTTTACCCATTTTTTTGCTTGTTTATCTGTTTGTTAAATATTCTGTGTTCTATCTGTTGTGAATATGGATTATCTCCTCTTAGATAATCCAAGTTATAAAAGCTGTATACTTCCGCTGTCAAGTCAGATGAGTAGTAGTGTTCTAGTCCGGGGGAGGCTGCGCCGGGGGGGCGGGGTCTCCTTCGGGGAGGTGGGGCAACCTGGGCCCGTTTATGCGGGTTCAAATGGGCTATTTTTTGGCCGAGCCTAATGGCTCGGGAATGCCCACGTCAAAAAGGCCTTGTGCCACATGACACCCTCGTGGGTGGGGGTGACTCAATATCGATGAGTAGTAGTATTGAGTCAGTAGTTCACTTTTGAACAGACTGCTCGGTTTGAACTCTCTTCCTACGGGCGGGAGGAACCCGAAGGAGGCTACGCCGAAGGGCGGCGTCTCCTTCGGGGAGGTAAAACCGGCCCTGAACCCGTTTATACGGGTTCAAATGGGCTATTTTTTGGCTGAGCCTAATGGCTCGGGAATGCCCACGTTAAAAAGGCCTTGTGCCACATGACACCCTCGTGGGGGGGACTCAATATCGATGAGTAGTAGTATACTTAATTGAATAAACGATTACTAGATAGAATCTCTTGTCCTGTTTTCATTACATTTTATTCAATTAAGAATGGAACAATTTATGCGACCTGAGCGACTTACCACAGATCCAGAAAGCGATTCAGCCGACAAGTGCTGAAATTTGTAAATGTCTCCCGCCAATGTTTGGCGGGAGACATTTACAAATTTCATCGAGGTTCTACATTCAGAAAGACCGGGACGTCCCATCAATAAGCGTGCGCTCCTAACCAACTACCTGTCTCACACAGTCAACGAAATTATCTCGGATTGCGTTACCTACGAAGAAGCAATCGATGTACTGAACGCTACATACATAAAGCCCCAAAATGAGATATTTTCTAGACACCTACTTGCGACTCGCCGACAAGAATCAGGCGAGACATTGGACCATTTCCTTAAGAGCCTTCGGACACTGAGCAAAGATTGCAACTTCTGCCCAATGACGGCATTAGAGGCCCAAGATCTACACATTTTGGACGCCTTCATTAACGGCTTACGCAATACTCAGATAAGACAACGTCTTCTTGAGAATAAGACCCTTACACTTAGAACAGCTTACGAGCAAGCCTATATCTTCGAAAGTGCTATACAGCAGTCTAGTTCTTATTTACAGCCAGACACCGTGGGCGCCGCGTTAAACCCACCTGTTCTTACTGTCCCCCCTCATGACGATAGTCCGACGAAGCTTCAAGAACAATCGGTCAGTGCCGCTTTAAAAAAGGACACTTGCTATTTTTGCAGCTTATCTAAACACCTATGAGTCTCATGCCCTGCCAGAGATACTCGTTGTCATAAATGTGGAAAACTTGGTCATTTTTCAAAGGTATGCAAGTCTTCTAAAACTCTATAGAAATCCACTCGTCAAAAATACTTCTGCAACTTTAGCCGCCTCCCCCGACTGCCTTTCAAAACTATTGTAAAAGTGAAAATTAACGGAGAGGTCTACAAATGCCCTGCTCGATACCGGGAGCTCAGGAAATTTTATCAAAGAAAGCTTGGTAAAAACCAACAAATTGTATTTTGTCCCCTCCCCAGCAGAGTAACAATGGCAAACGCGTCATTGTCTGCGCAAGTAAGTGGTTATTGTTTGGTGGACTTACTATTTAATGACGTCTCCTATAAAACCACTAAATTATCCGTAATGAAAAACCTTTGTTGCGAAATAATACTGGGACACGATTTTTTGCAGCAACACTCACAGGTTGAAATTCCGTTCGGCGGTTCAATGCCCGAATTGAAAATTTGTGGATTGGCGACAGCAAAAATCCAGTACCCGTCACTTTTCGAAAACCTAACTGAAAATTGCAAACCCATAGCAGTGAGAAGCAGACGTTTTTCTTATAATAATAAAAAATTAATTGACTCTGAGATAAAAAAAAAGACTACTTGAGGAGGGTATAATTGAGCCTAGCAAATCACCCTGGAGGGCTCAGGTAGTTATAACCACTTCTAGCAACCATAAAAGAGAATGGTTATAGATTACTCCCCAAACCATAAATAGATTTACTCTTTTGGACGCCTTCCCACTACCCAGGATAGATGAAATGATAGGCGAAATAGCCAAATATCGTATGTTTAGCACTCTGGACTTGAAAAGCGCGTACCATCAGATCGCCATTAGACCTAGAGACAAGCCATACACTGCTTTCGAGGCGAACGGTCGACTATATCAATTTCGCAGGATTCCTTTTGGCGTTACGAATGGGGTAGCCAGCTTCCAAAGGATAGTCGACCAAATCATAACGGATGAGAAACTGGAAGGCACATTTGCGTACATCGACAACGTCACAGTATGTGGCCATAATAGAAAGGAACACGACGAAAATCTCAGACGGTTCATGTCCGCCGTCGATAAATACAACCCTAAACGACGACAAATGCTCGTTTGGAATGGACAAAATAAACCTACTGGGGTATACCATAAGCAAAGGTTTTATGGCACCGGACGCAGATCGATTGAAACCTTTACTCCAGATGCCTGTCCCTCACAACCAGCCTTCCCTTCGACGTGCTATGGGCATGTTTGCTCATTACTCTCAATGGATTGCTTCGTTCCCAGAAAAGATACATCCAGTGACACAAGTAGAGACGTTTCCTCTGTCCCATCAAGCCGTTGAGGCATTCGAGGGACTGAAAAAGGATATTGCTAAATCTGCAATTACAACGATAGACCAAAATATTCCTCTGGTTGTTGAAACAGATGCGTCAGACTGTGCTATTGCTGCTTCTTTGAAACAAGCTGATCGTCCTGTAACCTTCTTTTCAAGGACCCTCTCACAGGCTGAACGACGACACCCCGCAATTGAAAAGGAAGCCTACGCCATAGTCGAGGCATTAAGAAAATGGCGACACTACCTGATCGGACGCCACTTTAAACTTATTACTGACCAGAAATCAGTTGCTTTTATTTTCAACTCTAAAACTACGAGTAAAATAAAGAATGAGAAAATAGCGAGGTGGAGAATTGAGCTATCTTGTTTCTCCTTTGACGCCAGCTACCGACCTGGCAAGGAGAACTTAACAGCTGATACACTGTCAAGAGCATGCTGTACGGCATCAAGCGGGGACGAACTCCGAACGCTACATAACAATCTCTGTCACCCGGGCATTACTCGAATGGTTCATGCTGTGAGGTGTAGAAACTTGCCTTTCTCAGTGGAGGAGGTAAAAAGAATTACAAATTCTTGTCGAACGTGTGCTAAAATAAAGCCTCGGTTTTATAAACCCCAAACTGGTGTTTTAATAAAAGCAACGCAACCGTTTGGAGACCTTTGTGGACTGTTTTTCTTGACTTCCGTGTTGATTTTTGAACGTCATTTTTTGAATTTTTTTTAGCCTGTTTCTGGTCCGCGATTGTTTGCTCCTGTGATCTGTCTACCTATTTGGAAGAACTTTACTGAAATTTCAAGTTTTTTCTAAGTTATTGATTTAAGTTTTTATTCTTTTAATTTTTTCCATTTCTTTTGTTTGTTTTAATTTGTTTTTGGGCTTCGGCCCACATTTTTTCTTTTTTTTTTTAGTCCGGTTTGACAAAGTCTTACCGGACGACTGCTTTATTTTTTTTGTTATTTCTTTTCAGTTTTAAAAACTTAAGAACAGTTTAAGACAAAAGAAAAAAAAGCTTTGTTTTTATTTCCGTTTTTTCTCCCTTTTTTTTAGCGATTTCGGTCGTTTTCTTCCTTTTGGTTTGACTAGTTTGTTTTTTACTTTTAATTTATTTTCTTTATCGGCTTCGGCCGAAAACCTTTATTTTTATTTTCTTTTTCCTTTTAGTACATTTTTGAATTTTTTTGAAAAAAAAAAGAGAGGAGTTTCATTTTTTCGGCTGCCTTCGGGCGCCATTTTTATTTTTATTTTTTAAAAGAAAAGTCTTACCTATTTATTTTCTTTCTGTCATTTATTTTTAAATTTTAATTTCCTGGGTTATCCAGGCCTTCTTTATTTGTTTTATTTTTTTCCCCAACTCCCCCCCCCCCGTGTTTGTGGAAAATTTCCCGCTAGTGGTAGTCTCCACGCTCTAGCAACATGGCCGACGAAAAAGTCGGTCGGTTGTTAAAAAGACCTTTTTGGAAGGCTGCCAACGCCGACCCGCCTGAGAAAACTGCGAAAAAAAGCGGGCTGACGTTAGCCCAAAATCGGCTCAGTCAAGTATCTCCAAGAAAGGAGATATTTCTAACAATGACGAGGTGCCAAAAGAAGTTAAGACGTCCGAGGAGTTGCCCTCTTGCTGGAAGTCCCCACCTAGTTGTATTCTGAACATGGCGGATTTCCTGGATAAGGCGAAGGATACGCCCATCTTGTTAATAAAGATGGGTTCGTCGATACTGTCCAGGAACTCGATATGTTCTCAAAGAGAATGGTGACCGTTTTTGTGGTCAACAAGAAAACCCGAAAGATTTGTCGCTCCACAAAAAGACACTGTGATCAAATCACTTTTGTCCCTGGGGATAAAACCCCAAAGAATTATTAAGGGTACGGGTTTCTTCATGGGGACATTCTGCTGCCCACACCGGAAGATTGCCTGGCCATGGCCAAAAAAGAATTAATTACGAAAAAGATTTAATAATAAGAACCGAGTATGAAGGCCGCAGGCGGACCAGGGTGGCCGTTTTGAGGTTCCTCCTCAAATTTTGGGAGAGCTCCTGGCTGCATTTTTTTTGCAGTACGGCCAAATTTTAGGGGCTCTCTCTGACAATTTGAACGGGGATGGACTTTCGTTATAATGCTCGACCAGAAGGCCTTCAAGTCCGTCCCCAACTGTTTGGTGTTAGGCGACCGGAAAATGCCGGTCATAGTGACTGGTAGACGACCAACTTGCTGGAGGTGTGGAGAGACGGGTCACCTTTCCTCCTCCTGCCCAGGGAAGAAGGCCCCTGGAGTTCCGGTCGTAGGTGACCAAAATCCCCCCTTGGCCGATAAGGAAAAATCCGCTGCGCCTGTAATGGGCCTAGCTGCGAGGCGGACCGATGGGCAAAGTCCCTCGGTTGGGTCCAATCCCTCATTACCCCCGAAATTAACACCTGCCACTAGTGTGGTTAAGGAGAAGGATGAGGGGGAATGGCGCATTGTAGTTAGGGGCAAGGGGAAGACCCAAACAGCGGTTCCTCAGTCCCAACATGACACCAGGGACAAAGTCACCTACAGCCCCATTCCCTCTGTCAGCTCTGAGGGCGACGCCTCGGCGTCCTATGAAAAAAATGCCAGCGACACCCAGAAAGCTAACGAGCCGAGCTGGAAAAAAATACTTGACTTAAAAGAGCAATTGGAGGCTAAGCGGGGAAAAAAAAAAAAAATCGCTGGGGGCACCGGCCCCTCTATTCTCTGCCCCGTCTTCCCTACTTCATCGAAAAAAACCCTTCATGAAACCTCATCCACCAAAAATCTTTGTCAAATTCACCATCTAAAACTTTTCACTCAGCAAAACCCTCTCCTGTCAAGACGCCTTCGGGCATGACACCCCTCCACCACTCCAAACATCACACCCATTCCAACACCTATCCAGTCTCCACAAAAGAAAAGGGTAAGGAGCCCAGACTCCCAAACTGCTACGGAGAAAAAAAAGAAAAAATCAAACCACCATATCTCACAGGGGAGACGTCTGCCGCGTATCCCGGAGCAGGCGGAAAAGGTCTTCGGGCAAACGAAGAACCCCAAGTTTTTGAAAATCTTGTGGAATTTCCGGCACATCAAGGGTGTGGATGTGGAGGTGCCGGAAAATTTCCACAAGGCCCGAAACCAACTAACCGTCATAAGAACTGGCCCGGGTACGCGGGAGATCTGGGGCATGGTAGAGGAGGCAAAAACGTCCTTGAAAGTGGTGCCCCCAGCTGACGTCCTGCTGGAGGAAAACTTGGATGAGACAAAAAAATGTAAAGGGAGGGTCCCTATTTTTGTTCACCCATCCCTATATAGAGCCCTTAAACTAACCTATCCTGCGGACATCGGCGGCTTGTCCCAGGATGACACGCTCGATACTGAGATGATGTCTGGTTCTTTGGGACAGGCTGTCGGTGTCCTCACCCCAGCCATGTTCTATCCTGAAGGGCAACCCTAATCGGTTTCACAATGGCACTTTGGTTAGCTAGTTTGAATGCCCGGGGCCTGAGGTCCGAGTCTGGGTGAATATATGTTGTTTACAAGAGACCCGGTTTTCTTCTCATGATCGTGAGGACATAATGTCTAGGGGGTTCGCCCTTCATTCAGCATGTTTTGATGGTTGTTCGAGGGGTGTCTCTTGGCTAGTGAGCAGGTCTTTGAAGGCTGCATGTACCCTTGTCTTCGCGGATCCGGCGGGCAGGCTTTGCGTGCTGGATGTTACCATAAAGGATAAGGTTCTACGTCTCATTGGGGTTTATGCGCCCAATACCAATTCCGAGCGGCCTGCTTTGTTTCGGCAGATCGCGCCGTTCTTGTCTCGTCGGGTAGTTTTAGCGGGGGATTGGAATGCCGTCCTTGACCCCGATATAGATCGTATAGGGCACAAAAAAGGTACTAACAACCCGGATGTGAAACCGTTTCGGGACTTTATCGATGGGTTTGATCTCGTCGATAAGTTCCGGAATGAACACCCTCGGGAGGTAGCATGGACTTGGACAACTAGTGGCAACTCGGCTCCTGGCTCGCGTGCGAGCTACCTGGACCGAGTCTTAGTTAGGAGAGTCGATGTAGGGCTCTTAGGGTGTCCAAGTTTCCATTATATAGTTTATACGGTGCAGAGGCTTGTCCGGGTCCGTGTAAACTTAGATAAGCCTAAGGTTAGGTTGGCTGGTTACTGGAAATTGAACTGTTCGCTTTTCAGTGATCAGGGTTTCCGGGACCAGCTGTTACTAACGATCCAAAGGGAATTGACGGGAGCGGTTGTGGGAAATGCCTGGTGGGGCAATTTAAAATCCAAGATTCGAACGTTTTCTGCCGATTTTAGTCGTCGACTCAATCTAGATAGATTAGCGGCGCAAACTGCTTTAGAAGATAAAGTTGATCGGGCCGTGAAATCCCGTGTTAGTGGGGACATAGTCTTAGCTAAGGCAGAGTTGGCCTCCTTGCCATCAAGAAGGATCAAGCTCTGGTAGTTAGGGCTAGGTTAAAAAGAATGTCTTCTGAGGCAACGAATATGGCCGCTGAACTGCGTGCAGAGGAAAATCGAAACGCGGCCAGGCGACATATAGCGTGCGTCACATTACCGGATAAGCGGACCGTGACTACAAACGCGGGCATATGTGAGGTCTTTCGAGATTACTTTCAGGAGCTTTTCATCAGGGAGCCCGGTCTGAGCTCTGCTCAGTTCGACGCCTATTTAGCTGACTTTCTCTGCCTCTCGGCAGCTGAAGTGTCTAGGTGCGAGGGTCCCATAACAGAGACGGAAATCTGGGAAGCGCTGAAGCTTGCGCGAATGTGTAGAGTGAAAGGGGCTGACCTAGAGTGTCATTTGGATGTCGGTTAGGCACAGAATTTTGTCCTAACAGGGTTGAACACCGGCAACCCACCCAGATATTAGGTTAGACTAGGTTTTCGCTTTTGAATTTTTAGTTTCCCCTTTTTTTTCCCGGTTAACTTAGCTAGGGTATGTAAGCTCATTGGTCCCTTTTATTTCTGTCCCTATTTTCTTTTGTTTAATTCCCCATCCCCTCCCTCGTTAGGTGGTTAGTGATGTCAGTTTTCTGGTGGATGCGGGGCGCCTTTCGTTTCGTGGGTGTGTTTTCGTATTTGTTGTTGTGTATGAATGAGTGAGTGTTTGTGTGAATGCTTGATGGTTTGAATGTTTTCTTATTTTCTTAGTCCCGCATCGATTTCGTCCGGTTAACTGATATTTCTGCCACATTCATAGTTTGTGGGGGGTTTTATTACTAACTTAATTTTGTTTTAGTTTATTGTAAATATTTAATTCACTTTGTAAATATTCATTTGGGGATTTTAAATGTTGTTATTTTATGACCCTCCCCCCATGAACAATATCTGTAAGTAAGGGGACTAGTTAGGACTTCATAGAGAAACTGAGGTATTATGGTGGACGTAGTAAGAAAGGTAGGAGTGAATGTGGTGTTTTGGTGATTGGATTATTGTTGGCATGTTTGGGTCAGTGTCTGCGACTAGCTAAGTTTAGATTTAAGACAGATGAAGACCGTCATTCCCCATCCCCCTTTTCGGCCTTGTGCCACATTTTGTATTTTAAATGCAAATAAATATTGCAATACAACCGTCTGAAAGACTCAATCTTGATTCACGGTTTCCTTTTGCCTTCCCTTGTTCAGACATATCGGCTGCTGCAATTATACAATGCCTCTGCTCACTGTTCGCTATCTTTGGAGCCCCTGCCTATATACATTCGGACCGAGGGGCTTTTTCATGTCAGAGCAGCTTCGGCAATTTCTACAGGAACGAGGAGTAGCTATAAGCCGGGCAACTCCTACAACCCTAAGGGTAACGGCCAATGCGAAAGATATAACGGCATTATTTGGAAGACCGTTCAATTGGCTGCCTCAAATAACGGATGTTCAATTGATAATTGGGAAAATCTCCTTCCTGTCGCATTATACGCCATTCGTTCCCTATTGTGTACCGCCACGAATGCCACCCCACACGAAAGGTTTCTACCTTTTCAGCGACGGAGTTCGGCGGGAGCTTCGCTTCCATCTTGGCTCTCTCGACCCGGCACTGTGTTTCTGAGACGACATGCACGTTACACCAAGAACGATCCCTTGGTGGACGAGGTAGAGCTTATAGAGGCGAACCCTCAGTACGCGCTAGTACGACATGCAGATGGTAGAGAGTCTAATGTGTCTCTCAGGGACCTAGCACCGGCCGGAGACGTACCCGGACCGTGGATAGCCCCTGAGGACAGACCAAACTACCCCTGACACTGAAGCCCCTCCGGACGATCATGGCACTGAAATTGTTCCTGTCACGCCGTATGACGACACTGTCTCCGTTGAGGCCCCGTCAGACACTTCGGATGGGCCAACACCTGAAACCCTGACAGATGAAGGGCTAGCACCGAATAAACGTTTTCATCCAGAGACTGACTCTGACGCGGAACGGCCTGCTCCTCTGAGAAGGAAACATTTCGAAGCAAGGTATTTTATAGCCCACAGACAGGCTCGCACTGAAGAGCCTCCCTGTTCGAGTACTCCGACCACGAATCATGGACTGCCGAGGCGGCCACTGCGAACTCGTAGGGAGCCTGGACATTTAAGGGGACTTTCTTCCCTATCAGTGAGAAATTTGGTGGGGAGAATGTTGTGAATATGGATTATCTCCTCTTAGATAATCCAAGTTATAAAAGCTGTATACTTCCGCTGTCAAGTCAGATGAGTAGTAGTATTCTTAATTGAATAAACGATTACTAGACAGAATCTCTTGTCCTGTTTTCATTACACTATCTTTTAATTTTTTTTGCTTTGTTAATTATACATTTTCGTTTTTATTTCCTATGTTATCGTTTGTCGGACTGGGTAGAATTTTCTAGTAGCCGTTTTGTTAATTTGTTTGTTTATTTTCGCTTTAATTTGCCTTTTTCTCGTTCGTGTACTCGTTTTCTGTAATTTGTAGCTGTTAATTTTTTTTATTTTTACCGTTCATTGTCCTTTTATACGTGTTCCTTTTTTACCCCCATTTTTTATAAAATTTTCTTCTTTTGTTTTTTGTTATTGTGAAATGAAATTAAAAATTTTTTGTCTGAAAAGAGAATATGGGTAAAAATGCTAGAAAAAACTTATTTGGCAAAACAAAAAAAAAAGAAAAATGACCCTCCTGACAAAACTTCCGAAAAATCAGTTATAGATGCATAAGACCCCCAAAAATGGATTCCAAATAATTCTCAGAATGAAAAGGTAAAAAGTAGTCCTGAAAAAAGTATGGTGTCCGCTAATGGCGAAATTTCTACATCAGAAACCACGTTAGAAAAGGAAGGTATGGTGGCCGCTAATGGCGAAAATACTACTAAAGAAACCAGTTTTCAAGAAGAAGTTATGGTAGCCCAAGTTGGCCAAAATTCTGAAACCAATAAAGTTTCACACGACAAAAGTATGGTAGCGGATAACGGCCAAAGTTCCGTAAGTAAACAAGACGTAAATATGGTTGCTGATTGTAACCAAAACCCTGAAAATCAGACTCCCAATAAAAATGACGCTGCCGGAGAGACGCCCTCATGCTGGATGTCCCCGCTCAAATATAAGATCAACATGACGGAGTTCCTGGAGAAAGCCAAGAGCTACGCACATCTGGTGACAGCAGGTGGGTTATTGTCCAATCCCGTGGAGCTAAAGAAGGTTGAAAAAAGAATTGTGTCAGTCTTTGTGGTGGACAAGCGTTCGCGCAAGATTTGTCGCTCCACAAAAGACACTGTCATAAAAGCCTTGACTTCGCTGGGTATCAAACCTCAGCGAGTCATAAAAAGGAAAGCCTTTTTCATGTGGGACGTACTGCTGCCCACGCCTGCCGATTGTGATGATGCTTCAACGCGGAACCTCATAACAAAAGAACTTATATTGCGAACGGAGTATGAAGGCATGCGGAGGACCAATGTATCAGTATATGAGGTTCCTCCTCAGATTGTCGGGGAGCATTTAGCCGCGTATCTGCCCCAGTTTGGACAGATACTCAGTGCTTCCTCAGACGATCTGACCATGGAGTTTTGAGTTGATGATTAGTCAAAAAGCCTTCCGCTCCATCCCCAACTGTCTGGATTTAGAGGGCCATTAGATGCCAATTATAGTGACGGGTCGTAAACCGGCATGCTGGAAGTGTGGAAAGATTGGTCACCTTTCCTCTTCCTGCATAGAGATGAAGGCCTCTGATATTCTGGCCCCCGCCCAACCAAATCCCCCTTTGGTTGAGTCTGTTCAATCCGTCTCGCCTGAAGTGGGCATACCTGAGACCAGGACCGGTGTGGAAAATCCCCCGGTTGGGTCTAAATCTGTGCCTCCATTCCCCGAAAAGCCTTTGCCCGCCGCTAGTGCGGTTAGGGAGAAGGAAGAGGGGGAATGGCAGGTCGTGGCTAAGGCTAAAAGGAAGACGCAGTCAGCGGGACCTCGTCCTACAGCCAAAACAGCAAATGACACATACAGCCCCATTCCCTCAACCAGCGCTAAGGGCAACTCTCCGGTCAGGTATTCAGCGAAACAACGACAGGACATGGTCAAATATGAGCCGTCCTTTGAGAAAAAGGAAAAGCTACAACTTCTCAAGGAATCTTTAAAAACCAAAGGACATGAAACTGAAAAGAAAATGTTCACGATCAACATGAAGGAACATAGGCATGTGTAGGAAATATTTTGAATACACATTTATCATTTAGGCAGAATTTTTTTTTATATTTAGTCGACAACTACTTCGGTTTTTTCCATTGATTGATTGATTGGCAGGAATGATAATGTGCTGCAGGCAGAATGGAACAAGGACTCAGAGGGAATACTGGAAATTTGCAAAAATGTTCACGATCAACATGAAGCAACATAGGCATGTGTGGAAATATTTTGAATACACATTTATCATTTAGACAGGATTTTTTTTTATTTATAGTCGACATCTTCTTTGGTTTTTTACATTGATTGATTGATTGGCAGGAATGATTATGTGCTGCAGGCAGAATGGACCAAGGACTCAGAGGGAATACTGGAAATTTGCAAACATGTTCACGATCAACATGAAGCAACATAGGCATGTGTGGAAATATTTTGAATAAACAGTGATCACTTAGGCAGATATTTTTATTTAAGTAGACAATATCTTTGGGTTTTTTTCAGTGATTGATTGATTGGCAGGAATGATTCTGAGCTGCAGGCAGAATGGAACAAGGACTCAGAGGGAATACTGGAAATTTGCAAACATCTTCACGTTCAATTGGACACACTTTATAGAAATTGGCACAAACACTCAATGTTAATGGTTTTTCTGACTGTAACTGAGAGGTGAAATGTGTCAGAAATTGTGATAAAATTCTCATAACATATCATGTAGTAATAAACTGCTGAGTAATAAGTATCTTATAAGTCAATACTAAATATGGCAGAAGTGAAACCCGTAAGTTAAATTTCGTAATTGCTTTTGTAAATAAATCCACCATATTATTTCCCGATTGAACATATTCCATTTGTACTGTTTTCTTTTGTACTTGGTCCATAATAAATTGATATTTGGTATAGATATGCTTTGATCTTTGATGTATTATTGGATTTCTGGCAAAAGGAATACTGGCCTGATTGTCGCAGTAAATAATTATTGGCTCACTTATTACCAGTATCAGTAATTGTTTTTATTAGTAATTTACGAGAAATAGCTTCTTATGTTGCTTTTGACAATGCAATATATTCTGCTTCACAAGTAAAAGCGAAATCATTCCCTGTTTCTTCGATTTCCAGCTGATTATTGGGTTACCGTCTGCTAGCTTAAAGCAATAGCCTGTTATACACTTACGATCAGCATTACAAAATCCTTCCAATTTTAATGGTTTATCTGATTGGCGACATACGATGCACGACACATAGTTCCCATTAGATAAGGTAATACTTGCTTAACTCTTGTTAAATGCATAGTCTCTGGTATATTTAAGTTTTGGGACAATTTAATAAGCGTATAGAAGATATCTGGCCAGGTTGATGACAAAAATTAAAATCAGTTCTTGGTAGTTTTCTATACTTTTTCTTATTAATGAGAAAAATATGTAAATGAAATCTATAAAAATCTCAAAGAAGAAGACTATTATCAAATTAGAAAAAGATATTTGAAAGAAGTAGTTTGGGTAAAAAAATATAAATAACTCTTTGAAAACATTAGAAAGTCAATGAAATTATTGATATGCAATCGATCAAAATGTACTGATTTTAACTAGTTTCATAAGTTTTGACAAAGGATTATTACAAATTTTATGTTTTACAAAGGTTTGAAATACATAGTGATTTACATGCAAAATCAAGCTGTTTTGACTACTTTTCCAACGTTAAACACGCTAGATTCAAAATATAAATAACTCTTTGAAAACATTAGAAAGTCAATGAAATTACTGATAATCGATATGCAATCGATCAAAATGTATTGATTGTAACTAGTTTCATAACTTTTGACAACGTATTATGACAAATTTTATGTTTTACAAAGGTTTGAAATACACAGTGATTTACATTCAAAATCAAGCTGTTTTGACTACTTTTTCAACGTAAAACACGATAGCTTCAAAATATAAATAACACATTGAAAACATTAGAAAGTCAATGAAATTATTGATAATCGATATACAATCGATCAAAATGTATTGATTTTAACTAGTTTCATAAGTTTTGACAACGGATTATTACAAATTATATGTTTTACAAAGGTTTGAAATACAGTGATTTACATTCAAAATCAAGCTGTTTTGACTACTTTTTCAACGTTAAACACGCCTGCTTCAAAATATAACTCTGTGAAAACATTAGAAAGTCAATGAAATTATTGATAATCGATATGCAATCGATCAAAATGTATCGATTTTAACTAGTTTCATGAGTTTTGACAAAGGATTATTACAAATTTTATGTTTTACAAAGGTTTGAAATTCAGAGTGATTTACATGAAAAATCAAGCTGTTTTGACTACTTTTTCAACGTTATACACGCTAGCTTCAAAATATAAATAACACATTGGAAACATTAGAAAGTCAATAAAATTAGTGATAATCGATGTGTAATCGATCAAAATGTATTGATTTTAACTAGTTTCATAACTTTTGACAAAAGATTATTAAAAATTTTATGTTTTACCAAGGTTTGAAATAAATCGTGATCTACATGCAAAATGAAGCTGTTTTGATTACTTTTTCAACGTTAAATACGCTAGCTTCAAAACTCTTTGAAAACTTTAGAAAGTCAATGAAATTATTGATAATCGATATGCAATCGATCAAAATGTATTGATTTTAAGTAGTTTCATGAGATTTGTCAAAGGATTATTACAAAATTTGACGCTTTACAAAGGTTTGAAATTCATAGTGATTTACATGCAAAACCAAGCTGTTTGGACTACTTTTTCAACGTTAAACACGCTAGCTTCAAAATATAAATAACTCTTTGAAAACATTAGAAAGTCAATGAAATTATTGATAATCGATATACAATCGATCAAAATGTATTGATTTTAACAAGTTTCATAATTTTTGTCAATGGATTATTACAAATTTTATGTTTTACAAAGGTTTGAAATACATAGTGATTAACATGCAAAAACAAGGTGTTTCGACGACTTTTTCAACGTTAAACATGCTAGCCTCAAAAGATAAATAACTCTTTGAAAAGTCAATGAAAGTATTGATAATCAATATGCAGTAGATCAAAATGTATTGATTTTAACCTGTTTCATAACTTTTGACAACGGATTATTACAAATTTTTTGTTTTACAAAGGTCTGAAATACATAGGGATTTACATGCAAAATCAAGCTGTTTGGACTACTTTTTCAACGTTAAACACGCTAGCTTCTAAATATAAATAACTCTTTGAAAACATCAGAAAGTCAATGATATTATTGATAATCGATATTGATTTTAACAAGTTTCATGAGTTTTGACAACAGATTATTACAAATTTTATGTTTTACAAAGGTTTGAAATACATAGTGATTTACATGCAAAATCAAGCAGTTTTGACTACTTTTTCAACGTTAAACACTCTAGCTTCAAAATATAAATAACTCTTTGAAAACATTAGAAAGTCAATGAAATTATTGATAATCGATATGCAATCGATCAAGACGTATTGATTTGAACTAGTTTCATAACTTTTAACAAAGGATTATTAAAAATTTTATGTTTTACAAATGTTTGAAATACATAATGATTTACATGCAAAATCAACGTGTTCTGACTAATTTTTCAACGTTAAAAACGCTAGCTTCAAAATATCAATAACTCTTTGATAACATTAGAAAGTCAATGAAATTATTGATAATCGATATGCAATCGATCAAAATGTATTGATTTAAACTAGTTTCATAACTTTGACAACGGATTATTACAAATTTAATGTTTTACAAAGGTTTGAAACACATAGTGATTAACTTGTAAAATCAAACTGTTTGGACTACTTTTTCAATGTTAAACAGGCTAGCTGCAAAATATCAATAACTCTTTGAAAACATTAGAAAGACAATGAAATTATTGATAATCTATATGCAATCGATCAGAATGTATTGATTGTAACTAGTTTCATAACTTTTGACATCGTATTATTACAAATTTTATGTTTTACAAAGGTTTGAAATACACAGTGATTTACATTCAAAATCAAGCTGTTTTGACTACTTTTTCAACGTTAAACACGCTTGCTTCAAAATATAACTCTGTGAAAACATTAGAAAGTCAATGAAATTATTGATAATCGATATGCAATCGATCAAAACGTATTGATTTTAACTAGTTTCATAACTTTTGACCAAGGATTATTACAGATTTGATGTTTTACAAAGGTTTGAAATACATAGTGATTTACATTCAAAATCAAGCTGTTTTGACTACTTTTTTAACGTTAAACACGCTAGCTTCAAAATATCAATAACTCTTTGAAAACATAAGAAAGTCACTGAAATTATTAATAATCGATATGCAATCGATCAAAACGTATTGATTTTAACTAGTTTCATAACTATTGATAAAGGATTATTACAAATTTTATGTTTTCCAAAGGTTTGAAATATACAGTGATTTACATGCAAAATCAATGTGTTTTGATTACCTTTTCAACGTTAAACACGCTAGCTTCAAAATATAAATAACTCATTGAAAACATTAGAAAGTCAATGAAATTATTGATAATCGATAAGCAATCGATGAATATGTATTGATTTTAACTAGTTTCATAAGTTTTGAAAACAGATTATTACAAATTTTATGTTTTGTAAAGGTTTGAAATACATAATGATCTACATTCAAAATCAAGCTGTTTTGACTACTTTTTCAACGTTAAACACGCGAGCTTCAAAATATCAATAACTCTTTGAAAACATTAGAAAGTCAATGAAATTATTGATAATCGACATGCAATCGATCAAAATGTATTGATTTTAACTAGTTTCATAACTTTTGACAACGGATTATTACAAATTTTATGTTTTACAAAGTTTTGAAATACAGTGACTTACATGTAAATTCAAGCTGTTTTGACTTCTTTTTCAACGTTAAACACGCTTGCTTCAAAATATCAATAACCCTTTGAAAACATTAGAAAGTCAATGAAATTATTGATAATCGATATGCAATCGATCAAAACTTATTGATTTTAACTAGTTTCATAAGTTTTGACAACGGAATATTACAAATTTTATGTTTTACAAATGTTTTAAATACATAGTGATTTACATGCGAAATCAACGTGTTGTGACTACTTTTTCAACATGCTGAGCGGCCTGCTTTGTTTCGGCAGATCGAGCCGTTTTTGACGTCCTTGATCCCGATATAGATCGCATAGGGCCTTTTTCGGGTACTAACATCCGGTGCGTTAAACAGTTTCAGGACTTTATCGACGGGTTTGATCTTGTCGATA